>CM034353.1:78105731-78209163 GCA_019925275.1 Mytilus edulis
AGGAATGTAACAGTGACACAGACTGTGTGTCAAGTAAAATGTGCTGTTACAATGGATGTGCCAATACATGCCAAAATCCTGTACAAGGTAATTAGACCAAACAAATAAAAATGTGTGAGTTTCAAGTTTCTTAAATTCTATAGAAAAAAAAGTAGGTAGGTAGCATGTTTTTCTCAATTTCGTAACCTTGAGTATATGTCACCTGCAATTTTGCCCCATTGTTATATGGTACCGTAACAAATACCATTTCAGGTAGGGAAAGCTTAAACACAAGTTTTTTTTATAAGGGCCTGACAATAAAGTAAACAAAATGTTGAGTAGGAACATTAAACAGGAATCAAACTGTCTATCAATGTCTGGTTATAAATCCTGTTAGTGCCATCTTTTTGGTTTTATTTCAGTGAAGCATACAAAAATGATGGTATATTTTAGTTAAAAGAGCCCCTGTACAACATTACACAGGCCTCATTAATCTGTTCATCAATTAGGGTTTTAGCTACCAGATATTTTTCTAAGGGCTTCTATGGGGTCTTTATGAAATGTTTAATAGGATAAACGGTCCTCCTTATTTATCTTTATTTTTCTCATTACAGTTATGTCTGATGAAGTTTGTAAACTGCCACCTATATCAGGTGAATGTATCAGCAAACAATATGTAAACAGAACATATTTCAACCAAGCAACAGGCAAATGTGAAACATTTAGGTATAGAGATGGTTGTCATGGCAATGGCAACAACTTCCTGTCAAATGAAGCATGTGTTCGAGGATGTATACCAGGTAAAGTATATAGACTTTCAAGACCCTTATGCAATTACAAAAATATTGGTACTTATTTCAAATTACTTGACAAGTTGAGTAACATTTCAAATGACAATGACAATTTGGGGCCTATTTAATCCTATAAATACCAAAAATAAAACATTGATTGGTGCCATTTCTAATCATTGTTTAAGTACTTCAAAGAAGGGCTTTTCTGTAAATGTGATTTTTTTTACTAGAACAGGCTTATTGTATGAAATTTCTAGCCAAATTAACAAAGAGTTCAAGAGTCGCCCAAAAGTCCTCTTTTTGCCAGTGAATCAATAAATACAAAATTCACATCCGATTTTGAAATCTTGATGGTCGATGGTTATGCTCGATATCATTGGTAAGAATGTACAAGTCAAATTATATCAAATTGCAAGGATAATAACTCTAATACAATAAACAATGAGTATTTAAATTTCAGGTATTCCTGACTTGTGTTTAAGTAGTCCTGATCCTGGGATGTGTGAAGGTTACTTTCCAATGTGGTCTTATAATGTCACCTCAAATAGATGTGAACAGTTTGTTTATGGTGGTTGTGATGGCAACAGGAACAAGTTCTCCACTGAAAAGCAGTGTTACATGTCATGTGGTTGGTATTTGAATAGTCTAAATACTAGTTGATCTTTTTGTACATGTTTCACACAGATTTGTTTTCTATAAAGTATTGCCTTTATCATTACCTAAATACAAAAAATAGCATAAAAAATCTATGATTTAAATGATACTTATATGCTTTGACTTTTTTTTTAAATGTTTTTTTTTAACAAAAGTTCCTAATTGAATCATTGTAAAGTATATATTATTGTCATGATAGTTGGCCAAACAGATCCCCAAGAAGTTGTAAATTTTATAAAAAAAATTGATTTCTATTGCAGGGACGTCATTGAATTTGCCATCTGTTTGTCAAGTAAGTTTAAATTCTAATTTGATTTTAAAACAAAAAGTATAAATGACATCAATCTTTTAAAGACAAAATCAAATTTATTCATTTATTGTGTTTCTGGGTGCAGAGAGCCACATTATATGCTCATGTGTACATATTGTTTCTGGTTGCAGAGAGCCACATTATATGCTCATGTGTACATAGTGTTTCTGGTTGCAGGGAGCCACATTATATGCTCATGTGTACATAGTGTTTCTGGTTGGAAAGAGCCACATTATATGCTCATGTGTACATAGTGTTTCTGGTTGGAAAGAGCCACATTATATGCTCATGTGTACATAGTGTTTCTGGTTGGAAAGAGCCACATTATATGCTCTTGTGTACATTGTGTTTCTGGTTGGAGAGAGCCACATTATATGCTCATGTGTACATAGTGTTTCTGGTTGGAGAGAGCCACATTATATGCTCATGTGCACATAGTGTTTCTGGTTGGAAAGAGCCACATTATATGCTCATGTGTACATAGTGTTTCTGGTTGGAAAGAGCCACATTATATGCTCATGTGTACATTGTGTTTCTGGTTGGAGAGAGCCACATTATATGCTCATGTGTACATAGTGTTTCTGGTTGGAGAGAGCGTCATTATATGCTCATGTGTACATAGTGTTTCTGGTTGCAGGGAGCCACATTATATGCTCATGTGTACATAGTGTTTCTGGTTGGAAAGAGCCACATTATATGCTCATGTGTACATAGTGTTTCTGGTTGGAAAGAGCCACATTATATGCTCATGTGTACATAGTGTTTCTGGTTGGAAAGAGCCACATTATATGCTCATGTGTACATTGTGTTTCTGGTTGGAGAGAGCCACATGATATGCTCATGTGTACATAGTGTTTCTGGTTGGAGAGAGCCACATTATATGCTCATGTGTACATAGTGTTTCTGGTTGGAAAGAGCCACATTATATGCTCATGTGTACAAAGTGTTTCTGGTTGGAAAGAGCCACATTATACCGTATAGCGGGTTATTTTCACGGGGTGTTAATTTTCGCTTATTTTCACGGATAGAACAAAATCGCCAAATTAAAATCCGCCAATTTACAAGTGCACATGCAAAGGTATTGATAAAAGTTTAGAATCAGCCAAAATAATAACCGCCAAAATATTTCGTATACCTTAATCAATGAAAATCGCGAAATTTTACACCCGCGAAAATAACCCGCTATACGGTATGCTCATGTGTACATAGTGTTTCTGGTTGAAAGAGCCACATTATATGCTCATGTGTACATAGTGTTTCTGGTTGGAAAGAGCCACATTATATGCTCATGTGTACATTGTGTTTCTGGTTGGAAAGAGCCACATTATATGCTCATGTGTACATTGTGTTTCTGGTTGGAGAGAGCCACATTATATGCTCATGTGTACATAGTGTTTCTGGTTGGAGAGAGCCACATTATATGCTCATGTGTACATAGTGTTTCTGGTTGGAAAGAGCCACATTATATGCTCATGTGTACATTGTGTTTCTGGTTGGAGAGAGCCACATTATATGCTCATGTGTACATAGTGTTTCTGGTTGGAGAGAGCCACATTATATGCTCATGTGTACATAGTGTTTCTGGTTGGAAAGAGCCACATTATATGCTCATGTGTACATAGTGTTTCTGGTTGGAAAGAGCCACATTATACCGTATAGCAGATTATTTTCGTGGGGTATTAATTTTGGCTTATTTTCACGGATAGAACAAAATCGCCAAATTAAAATCCGCAAATTTACAAGTGTACATGCAAAGGTATTGATAAAAGTTTAGAATCAGCCAAAATAATAACCGTCAAAATATTTCATATACCTTAATCAATGAAAATCGCGAAATTTTACACCCGCGAAAATAACCCGCTATACAGTATGCTCATGTGTACATTGTGTTTCTGGTTGCAGAGAGCCACATTATATGCTCATGTGTACAGTGTTTCTGGTTGCATAGAGTCACATTATATGCTCATGTGTACATAGTGTTTCTGATTGGAAAGAGCCACATTATATGCTCATGTGTACCTTGTGTTTCTGGTTGCAGAGAGCCACATTATATGCTCATGTGTACATAGTGTTTCTGGTTGCAGAGAGCCACATTATATGCTCATGTGTACATAGTGTTTCTGGTTGCAGAGAGCCACATTATATGCTCATGTGTACATAGTGTTTCTGGTTGCAGAGAGCCACATTATTTGCTCATGTGTACATAGTAGTGTTTCTGTCAGCATAATTTTCTGGTTGTTGAATTATGAATAATTTGGAAGGATGTTGTGATCGATATTCCATGATTCAGATGTAATAGTTTAATTTTCAGTTTATTTGAATATAAGGTTATTTTTGAACCAGCTATTTTATCAGTTTTAACTTCAAAATACTATGATTTCAGAAATTGCGAAGTTATTATTATTGTGAAAAAAATGCGATTAGAGTTATAGTCGCAATAATTAAAACTTAAATTTTTCTATTGAATTCTATTTTAGTATAGTAAATACAGCATTTTCATTTATAACATGTATAATATTAAATGTAAAGTATATACATTTTTGTACTTAACTAAGTTATGGTGTGACCTTGTTTTAATAGTTCAGTTATAATTTATAGTTTTTTATATCTGTTTTTAGGTAATTTGATGTCAGAGACAAATAAAGTTTCATAATAAAATTGAGAGAGGAAATGGGGAATGTGTCAAAACGACAACAACCCAACCATAAAGCAAACAACAGCCAAAGGCCACCAATAGGTCTACAATGTAGGAACAAACATAATGTTTACCTATAGAATTTATCAAGATGTGTATGGTATTTTTCTACATTCCCCCAAAATATAATGTGACAGTGACTTTTTCTTTACTTTTTAAACATACAGTTGTCAGTGAACTGTTAGTTGTTTAACATTTTGTGCAAGTTTTACAAGCCATATATTACTTTATGGAAATAGGTTATGATTCTAACAACAAGTTGTTATGTTACAGAAACTATCATGCCAAGAAAATGCTGTTTGTTTAGCTTATAATGAAACATATGCAGAATGTTTAAGTAAGTAAAATTTGATTTAAAGATTTTTAACAGATAATCAGTCTAAACAGCCATGACTCTTGACATCAGAACTTTGAAATGCTTGATAAAATATGGTTAGAGTGGGTTGCTCATTTTCGCCGGGGACACAATTTCCCCGTTTTATGATTTTGAGGTGTAAAAACTTCAAAAGAAGGCTAAAATGGAAGAATTAATAACAAATATGATTATTTTTTAAACTGAGACAAAATTTCGGCACCTACCTCAAAAGACCCCAAAAAAACAGGCAACTATTTTCAGCAAATTTCCCGAATAAACAACACAATTTCAAACAGGTTTTTCTTAGTAATTATTTGACTGATTGCCCAAAATTTCTGTTCTATACACCTTTGAAATGTCTGCTAATCATCTATAATGAAATTGATTTAATAAACATTATTTAAAGCTGCAGTTATTTGGTTTTAAATATAGATATGTAAAAATGGTGAATATGTGTCCCCCTTTAATAAAACACCAGGAAATTTCAAACACCCTTTAATCTAACTTTTCAGATGATTTTTTTCAAACAAACACGTTTTCAAGTTAAGAAATACTTTGCAATTGAAATTATCTCCATATAGAAACATCAGTATACTTTAAAAACATAGTGATCTGAACATCAACTGCAGAAAACATGGAAAGATATGGCTAAAATGAGCACCCCACTCTAGAGTTTATTTTATTGATACAACTTAAATGAAAATGACTTTGAGTGTGTTCTATTTGTCGGAGATGGATAGTTACCTCATTTGTTGTCATTGGCAATCATACCAGATCTCCATAACTTTGACACTGGGGTTGTGAATTTTCAACCTGGCTCGTGCAGGTACACTCGACTCCAATCTAAATTGACTAGGATTGTCAGTTTTTCTATGGAAGGTTGGTGGATTTCTCCGGCTTTCTCCACCAATAAAAACTGGTTGCCATGAAATATTCTAAAAGTGGTGCCTTAAAAAAAAAATTTAAATTCATTTTTTGAACTGTTAAAAAAAGTATGAATATGTATTTGTAATTACCAAAAGATAATGTATTGTAAAATTATTTTACCTGTATAACCACGTAAAGTGTGTATTGTTTATGTATATGATTGTCAAGAATATAATTAAAAGTTTATGATTTCAGTGAAAACAGATATATTACCTGAGTTACACTACTATGTGGCTGACTGTGATGCTTCAGATGGATCATTTATTGCTGAGCAGTGTGCAGGAACTGTATGCTGGTGTGTTGATGTACAATCTGGTACCTACATTAAGGATACAATGAGGATTGGACGTGCTCAGTGCAATACCTCAGATGGTAAGAAATTTACTGAAATTGCACTTCCTGGGATTCATAATTGCTTAGTTTTGGGCCAAGTTTACAGAGTCAAAAATTGGCTTAAAGTTTTGTTATATGAATGAAAAAGAGACATATTAAGGCAATTTTCAACCAAAAATGAGTTTTTATTAAAATTGAGGATTAATTAATATGCTCTAGATCAGCGGTAACAATATTTTAAGTAGCAGTTTCCTTCCTTCCATCAATCCATTTATTTATCATTTGGGATTAATTTTATTTATCAAAAACTTATGAAACATTTTAATTGTGTAAAAGACTTCAAGAAGAAGAGATTGACTCTAAAGGAGAGGGTTTCAATTTATTTTTGGTCCAATTTTTACCATCTATTCTCTTTTAAAAATATTACTTTAGATCTAGTTATTTATAATTGTCAAATAATTCTTTTTCTTTTTAGCTACCAATTTGACAGATTCACATAAACCAGGTATGTAGATATGTGCACACACAAAACATCAGTCAATTATATAGCAAAATAGTTTAAAGGAAATGCATCAAAAGATCATAAAAGAATGGCCAAATATTTGGACATAGAAGATGTTTGTCTGTTTGAGCTATACAGTGAATAGTTCTATAAAATATTTATGTGTTTATTCCACAAGAATAAAGAGAACAAACAATATAGGATTTTTAATTGATTGAGTAAAATAAAAATAAAAACTTTCATTTCAATTAAGCTTTGAAAATAATGCACTGTGGTTGCATTAATAAAAGAAGACATCATATGTGTGTGCTATTTTAAATTTTCGATTAAGGGCAAAGTTCAATAGTAAATACTGCACATTTCACTTTAATTTGTCAGTAACTCTTTATCTACATTTCTATATGCTGTTAAAAATATCTTCTTGTTCTCCTATTTCAATAAAATGAACAAGTATTTTAAAAAAATCATGATAATATATAAACTTTAATTGGAGTTGAACTCGACATGAACAAGAACACCGCAAGTGAAATGACAGAGCTTTACATATAATATTAACGCCTACCTATATCATTATTAGTTTGATTCTAAATTTCATAGATTTTGTGGTTACCAGTGAACCACAAATTCCCATGTACAACAAATTTCAAATTTTCTATAAGGAAGTATGCAGACTTTGGCAAAACCATGAAATCAAATATCCAAGAAAATGCAAGTTTTCCTCAATCTACGACAATTGGTACCCATGAAAATGAATGAATCCAAAGTTATTATTGTTCCCTAGATGTCTTGGTTTATGACAAATTTGTGTGCATTGGTATTGATGTATACTTAACATTTCCTTTTATACATATTTTCTTGATTTTCAGTTTGTTTAAATGGTAACATTCCATCACCCTGCATAGGAGCATGTCAGCAGTCGACCTGTAGGGGAAATCCTAGTGCTATTTGTGTACCTGATCCATGTAATAATTGCTCTATCCGATTCGAAAATGATCAAGGAGAACCAGTTGTTTGTGGAAGTAAGATTTTAGCATTGTTTAGAAGACGTACATAGGGATACTAGTATATATATGTAAATGTTATGTAATGCATTTATTAAATTCAAATTCAAATTATTTTATTCAAGAAAACTCACAAAGAGCATAAAATGAACAATATAAATGCATATGTACATAAATATTGAGAAAGAGTTATAGCTGACAAAGAGATCTAATACACACATAAAAAGGAAATATTAACTAATGGGAATTTTATGATTTGTCCTATGGAGTTTTCAAACTTCTTTGCTATCAAAACAAAAATGGCAATGTACATGGCACAAGTAATTTATTTATTTCTATTTGGCATTAAAAAACAATCTTGCATCAAAATGTTATGCCAGATAGTTAGGTCTTTGGTAAAAAAAATTGATAAGATGTTAAGTACAGCTCTTTATAAGAACCAGGCAGTGTGCCATATACATGTGATACATGGGGGGTTTCAGATTTTATCTATATTTGGCCTAGTAGAAGCAATGAGTGAAAAACGCTCAAAAAATAATTTTGAGTGGGAAAATATAAGTGGTTGCCATGGTAACGGACACACAATTTTTTGGTTGTTAAGCGTTGTAAAATCTTTCAAAAATCAGCTAAATCACCACATTTCAGAGCATGATTATGAATACAATCATGCATTTTTCATTAATTTTCATATATAACATTGATAGAACTTGGTTTAAGCTTCATTTTAGTGAAGATTGCATGTCAACCAAATTTGTCATTTTTTTGTAAAATTTTGTGAAAAAATGCATATTTTCAACTTTTCTGAAAATGGGATTTTTGCTGAATTACCACATTTTCTCTGGTGTTTTTCAGAAAAGTGCAAATGTGTACTGAATAGTTAGCACTGTAGTTATGAAGTTTGGATACTACTTTACCAAATTAAATAGAAAAATGTGTGGGATTTTTTTTAGTTTTATCACCATAGCAACCGTTTTTTTTCCTTGGAAACGGAGTTTTCATTTGCAGAATATTGCAGTTTAAGAGTGTAAATGTCCTGAATTTTTCATAACCGATAAGAAAAATACATTAAAGCTAACGAAAACTTTAAATAACAATCGTTAAGTGTTGTTGACTTCAATTGTTACCATGGAAACACATATTATCCATAGCATCATCCACTAAAAAACTGCATAAATAGAAATGTATGTAAAAAAACATATAAATAAAGCGTTCAAATTGGAATATGACTCAAGTCTTTGCTTCACTCACTGTCTTGTCTGGGATTTTTTCTTCAGATTGTTCAATAAATGTAATATGTCATGAAACATTAGGGTTGGGGGAAAGGGGGGGGGCTTGGAGAAAGGGGGAGGGTATAAGTTGATTTGCCTAAATGTTGCATACAAGTAGATACTTGAAGAGATAATTGCGTTTCGTCGTCCGAAGAAACATTGATTTTCACACAATAACTTCAGCATAAGTAAATAGAAATATATGAAATATATGAAATTCAAACACAAAAGAAAGGTTGGGATTGATTTTGGGAGTTTTGGTCCCAAAAGTTTAGGAATGGGGGCCAAAAGGGGCCCAATTAAGCATTTTCTTGGTTTTCACACCATATCTTTAGTATATGTAAACAGAAATCTTTGAAATTTTAACACAAGGTTTATGACCATAAAGGAAGGTTAGGATTGATTTTGGGAGTTTTGGTCCCAACAGTTTAGTAATTAGGGACCAAAAGGGTCAAAATTAAACTTGAATAATTGGGGTTCTTAAATACTAGTATGCCGAATCTGAACTGTGAATGCAGATTCTTAACTTTTGGTCCCGTTTTCAAATTGGTCTACATTAAAGTCCAAAGGGTCCAAATTAAACTTACTTTGATTTTGACAAAAAATGAATTCTTGAGGTTCTATTGGATGAATCTAACCATGTATTTAGAATTGGGATATTTGACCATAATAGGTAAGTTTAAGTTCTTTGGCCACATTCATTCTGTGTCAGAAAACTATGTTGTGTCAACTATTCGCAATCCAAATTCAAAAAATCAACGAAAATAGTCATTGGACGGAGGGATAAACTGGACGGTTGGAAGGACGGACGGACAGACAGACAAGGGCAAAACAGTATACCCCACTTTTTTAAAGCGGCGGTATAATAATTGATACAACATAAAGACTTTATAACAATAATAATATGATATAATTATCTTTATAGCACCATAAGCCTCAGTCACAATCGGAGCCAAACCAAAATAGAAAAAACCCAACTATATTTATCAAATAACAGTCAGTATCAACCATGTACTACATAATTCAAAAGAACTATTTTTTAACAATACAATCGTCAGTATCCCCCATAATAGTGAAGTTTTCTTGTGTTAACATCGAGATGTGCTAGAAATATGCTGAAATAGTTCCTCCCTCAAATTGTTATGAAGTGAGCATTCGATTAAAAAATGACACTCATCATCAACTCTATCAGCTATACATTACGATTTTTCAATTCTTAATGTAATGGGTGAGCACTGATTCTTAACTTACATATACACTACCTTTCTTCAAATCTACGTAAGCGTATTAGCCCCATATATTTTTGAAATTTTTCTTCCAATGTTTGGGTTACAACGCAAACCTTTGCGAAATAATGCAAACCTTTGTTTTATCTTATTTCTTATTTAAGATTCAAAGGAAACAGTTGTTATTAATAGAGAAGGATGTACATATTAAAATGTATCACTATTGTAGTCATTGCAAAGTAAAATCCTTGAATAATTAGATCATATCATTGATCTCAATAACGAGCAGAATAATATAAGAAAATATGGTATGAATGCCAATAAGAAAACTCTTTATCTAAGTCACTATTTCCTAAAAGTAAACTATCATAGGCCAAAGTACGGTTTTCAACACGGAGCATTAGCTTACACTGCATGAACAACAAACTATAAAGCCCCCCCGAAACGATATCCTTGTTACTACTACTATATATATATTACAAAGAAAATTGAGTAATGCGGGGTTCACACATTGCCGATTATTGCTCCCGTTTGAGATCAGACAGCAATACGACACGAAAAGTATAAAAGTCGGATTAGTATCCTCAATTATCTGGAATGTCCTATCATTGTCTGAACGCAGTCGTTTTAGTTCGTAGCAGTTTCTTACGGGTCGGGAAGGGTCCGAATAGTTCGGCAAAACACCCCGACAGTTAGGTGCGTCCCATAACATTCGGGACAACTCAGCCGATTTTGTCTAGTCGGATTACAATCGTGGCTATGTCGTGACAGATTCTGTTGTATCGGATCTAATTCCTAACAATGTCTTGTGTATTCTGGACGGGGTGTCTTGTGGAACGGGAATGATCTGGAGTATTTTTTCATAGTTGTTTTTCTGCCGATTGAGTCCAGATTGCATCCAGATCTTGTCGATTGCGAACCGTTTTTTGCCGAAACCGTTCCGAAACAGTCCCGTTATTAATACGAAATTCGGCAATGATCCCCAGGTCAGAGCCCCGACAATTACAGAATACAATACGACTGAGTCCAGACAAAGCCGTTTGCAATGCGATAGAGCGGACCGTGATAGGATTACGTTCCGACAGTACCTGATCATCCCGAATATGCCGACAGTTTTCTAACGGATATCTTCCGTCAGCGTCGGTTCACTGTCTGGTCACTGTCTGGTCTCTGTCGGATTACGTTCGGTAGAGTCGGGACGAAGTCGTGACATACTCGGTCGAATTTTACCTGGCGAAAAATACAAATCGGGTTAGAAGCGGATTCAGAACGGGATTATCGGACTTATTCGCTTAGAAACGGTTGAATATCCTCGCTTCCTGAACACTATCTGATTGTTGTCGTGATCAAATTATTTTTTTTACAAATTTTGATTTAAGTTTGAATTTCAATCCACGATTCACAGGATCTTGATCAGACTTTTGATAAATTTTAATCGGGAATGGTCCTGTCGAGGACGGTAGTAAAAATCGTGAATGTGTGACCCCAGCTTAAGGCAGCAACCATTTGATTTTCTGGGGGGGGCTATGGGTTTTTTTTCTGGACAAATTTTTTTTTTCCACCTGCGGCGAAAAACAATCTATTTTTTTCGCGACGAGTCGAAAACATTTTTTTTCTTCCAATTTTAGCATTACATATAGTGGCAGCTGAGGGTGAAACAAACAATTTTTTTTTCACAGAATCAAAAACAAATTATTTTGTTCTCCAAAAACTGGAAACAAACTTTTTTTTCCAAAAAAAAACATAGCCCCCCCCCCCCCCCCCCCCCCCCCAGAAAATAAAATGGTTGCTGCCTAAATTGCGGTCATACCGAAAAACAAAATTTTGTACCAAAGTAAGCTCTCGTTTGTGTAAAGTAGGTTGCCAAGAAATCTATATAGAATGCAGATGTTTTATTAATAAAATTATGTTCTCTCTGTTTACATTGCTATCCAAGCATCTTTTAAATACTTCATTGTATCGAAATGAAAATTTAATGACTTTCTTACAAAGAATCGTGATCATATTCTGAGATTTAAAAAAAAAATGTTTCCTTATTAAAAATTCATTTTAAAGCAGAAAGATAATTTTTTCCATTTGACTTGGAGTTTCACAATTGTATGACATTATTTTGGATCTTTCAATTTATATATATTAAGTGGATATCCATAGGGGATTAATAAAGGAATCAAAAGAGTAAAAAAATATACAGATCAATGTGCTTGATTTCGAGATATTAGCCATTGAAATTTTGGCGGGAAAATTGTCTCTCTTGACTTCTCATAGCTTTTCTATTGACAAGTTTACACTCTCAAAACTATCAAAAAATAATTAGAATTTTTTTAAAACTTTCACAGATTGCTTATCATTATATATGTTATACATGTAAAAGATTTATAAAAAGATAAATTGTGGTCACTGCCATTTTGATAAGGCATTCAAATGAATAAAACCTGAGGTTTCCGAAAATCTGACAAAAAAAATCAAAAAACATAGCAAAAAGTAAAATCACAAAAATACTGAACTCAGAGGAAAATCAATTTGGAAAGTCCATAATCACATGGCAAAATCAAAAAACAAAACGCATCAAAAACGAATGGACAAGAACTGTCATATTCCTGACTTGGTACAGGCATTTTCAAATTTCAAGAGAACTGCAATGTGCCTTAACTAACCTCTGAAGCTAAACCCAAGTTATAGGTTATTGATCTTATATAAAAATGTATATATAAAATTTCTAAAAAAAAAAAAGATTCTATTTATAGTCAGGCTCTCCGACGAAACATAATCTTTTCAAGAATCTACATGTATGATATCCTTAAGGAATAAACCTACCCCCCCCCCCCCCCCCCCGCCCCGTTCTAACCTTCCAACCATAATATTACATTATATATTACATTTGTTGAACCTTATGAAATAAACAGAATAGACTGGAGGTAAAGCAAAGCAGTCATATTCCAATTTGAAAATAAACACCCTCTATTTATGTATTTGTTTCTATTTATGCAATTTCAGAGTGGATGTTGCAAAGGATAATCTGTGTTTCCGTGGTAAAAATTGAAGTCAACAATACTTGACAATTGTAATTTAAAGTTTGCGTTAGCTTTTATGTATTTTTCTTATCGGTTATGAAAAAATCAGGACATTTAGGCTCTTAAACTGCAATGTTCTGCAAATGAAAATTCCGTTTCCAAGGAAAAATCGGTTGCTATGGTGATAAAACTAAAAAAAATCCCACACATTTTTTTATTAAATTTGGTAAAGTAGTATCCAAACTTCATAACTACAGTTCTAACTATTCCGTACACATTTGCACTTTTCTGAAAAGCAACAGAGAAAATGTGATAATTCAGCAAAAATCCAATTTTCAGAAAAGTTGAAAATTTGCATTTTTTCACAAAATTTTACCAAAAAATTACAAATTTGGTTGACATGCAATCTTCACTAAAATGAAGATTAAACCAAGTTCTATCAATGTTACATATGAAAATTAATGAAAAATGCATGATTGTATTCATAATCAGGCTCTGAATTGTGGTGATTTAGCTGATTTTTGAAAGATTTTACCATGCTTAACAACCAAAAAATGAGTGTCCGTTACCATGGCAACCACTCATATTTTCCCACTCAAAATTATTTTTTGAGCATTTTTCATTTATTGCTTCTACTAGACCAATTATAGAAAAAATCTGAAACCTTCATGTATCGCACTCTGCCTGGTTTTTACAAAGAGCTGTACTTAAAAAGAATAAATTGATTAAATTCTATACTAAATGAAACCCTGTATTTTCATTTACAGTGGATAAATGCAAGAGCCACAAGCCTGATCATTCAGACCACCAGGAGCACGTTGGGGAATTCGCTTGCGGAAATCCTGTCATGAGATATGTATATAACATATTTACATTTAAATGTGAAAGTTTCCTTTACACCAAGTGTGAAGGTCCAGATGTTTACTTTAGAAGTGTGTTTGATTGTCAAGACCAATGCACAGGTAAATTATAGATTGTTGTGACCAATTGCAATGTACCGGTAAAGGTATGAGATTGTTAGATCCCTTGAACAGGTGAACTATAAGATTGTTAGGACCAATATACAGGTAAATTATTAGATTGTCATAATCAATGTACAGGTAAATTATTAGATTGTTGGACCCATTGAACAGGTAGATTGGTTGTCAGGACCAATTTACAGCTAAATAATTATTAGATTGCCAGGACCAATGTACTGGTAAATTGATAAAATAAAAAAAAATCTCACTTTTTACACAGCTAATATCCCTTTTCTCTCATGTCTATCTAAGGAAATGTTTTTATATTTCCATGAAAATTATCACATATATCAGTTATTTAACTCAATCTAAAATATTTCATAGATTCTACTTGTCCTCTAATATTTTTATAAACTGCAATGGACAATCTTAATTCTGTCAGAAATGCACGACTGTTGTAATAGTTTAAGATATTGTTAATTATTGTTCTGTATTTATTATATAATTTTATTATTATACCCCCGCTATACCCCCGCTTTAAAAAAAGATTCATCACTCGACAGCTTCCTGTTTACCGAACACTTGCATATTTTTACACTATTTATATTATCCACTTGCGGCAGGGGTATCATCAGTGAGCAGTAGCCCGCAGTTTCATTTATTTTGAATTGATAAGGAATGGATATCCAATCCCATTAAAAAGTATGCTTCTTTTTTTATATTGTTCATCAAATTATTATTTGTAATATTACAGACAAGACATCTCTATGTTAACAGTTTTATTGTCTCAAATTCTTTTGACAGGTTCAATGTGTGAAAATTCGCAACCAAAGACATGTGACAACACATGTGCATCAATGACCTGTCCTTATTTGACTGGTGCCCTGTGTCAGGTTAATCTCTGTACCTGTCAACCAGAATTTTATGATCCAGTTACTATGGAGAAGGTCTCCTGCAATAAAGGTATGTATTTTATATTTTAAATTTAGCTGAATTTACATATATGAGGGGGTGAATAAGAGCTTACAGAAAGAGAAAAAAAAATGGGCAAAATGTGCACAAAAAAAAGGCAAGAAAAAGTAAAGATAAGAAAAAATAGACAAAAAAAATAAAGAATATAGTATAATGGACAAATTTTATAAAAAATACTGAAACAAATGGTATAAAACATTTAAGTATAAAGATTTGAAGGATCTCTCCCTGTCCAGATACTCATATATTTTAATTTTTAAAAATTGATTTTGTGCATACTTATTTTAATTTTTTCATGTCAATTATTGAAAAATCCAAAAAGACATTTCAAATACAAGTCATCCTTAATCTTGTAAATGTAAAGTTTCATACCATGTTGAAAATAATTCCTAAATGACGTTGCCTCCGGGTGGGGGAATTTCTCGCTACATTGAAGACCTGTTGGTGACCTTCTGCTGTTGTTTTTCTCTATGGTCGGATTGTTGTCTCTTTGACATATTCCCCATTTCCATTCTCAATTTTATTGTATTCTTCTGTCAGAAGACTTCATGAATGATATTTTAAAAATTAATATTTTATATTCTCAGTTCATCCAGTTTGTCAGCAACAGAGAAGCCTGGTACATAACTGGATGGTGAAAAGCATTAAGAGTTCTGATAATTTAAAAAGATGGAAGCAGTTACCAGTATGTGATGAAAAGGGAGATTTTATTCTGCAGCAGTGTTTTAAAAAGATGTGTTGGTGTGTTGATGGAATAGGAAATACAATCCACAACAGCCAAAAAATTCTGTCCAATTCCTATCAGTCTATTGATTGTAGTAAGTTAGGAAATGATATTGTTTTGAACAATCTTCAAACGATCAATGGCTGTAAATGATGAACTATAGTCAACCTTCTATAATATTTGGTTTCTGGTGGAAATTTGTCTCATTGACGATCTAACCATCTTCTTATTTTCATATGTTCTTCAACTAAATACATACAATTAGACCGTTGGTTTTCCCGTTTGAATGGTTTTACACTAGTAATTTTGGGGCCCTTTATAGCTTGTTGTTCGGTGTGAGCCAAGGCTCCGTGTTGAAGGCCGTACTTTAACCTTTAATGGTTTAATTTTTAAATTGTTATTTGGATGGAGAGTTGTCTCATTGGCACTCACACCACATCTTCCTATATCTAAGTATTGAGCAATTTATTTGCTTCTAGCCAGTTTTTTAAGTAATATTTTGTAGGCATGGGGTTTATTATTCTGAAGTGGTTTGATTTACAGTTTTATCATACCTGTCAACTCACCCGTTTTTTGCGGGTGACACCCGTTATTTTCACCTCTCACCCGGGAGTTTTTCTTTACCCGGCGGGTCCCGGGAATTTCTAACATTACCCGTTTCACCCGGAATTCTGACCGGAATTGTTTCCGGTATTTAGAAGTAATACGACCTTCGGTTTTATCGGTCTTTTTCGATAGCCAAAAGTCAAAATGGAGGACTGTTTACCTGAGCTACGTAACGATATTTTCAACAAGCTACAAGATGAGTTCAGTGACTCTCAGTTGACCCCATTAGATGAACTTCCACTTTGCACTTCCCCTGAAACTGACATTGGTACATTTTGGGGAGAAATGTCCAAGTTGCATGACATTTTTCTTTACAAGCCAAGATTTTTTGTTTTGTCAAAACTTGCTAAAACATTACTGGTTTTGCCAAACAGCAATGCAGACAGTGAGAGGGCATTTTCTTAAGTAAAGAAAATAGCTACAGAGTTAAGGGCTGATCTTAATAAGGATACACTGTGTGCTCTTCTTTCCTGAAAAATGAATACACATTTGCATTGCTATGAACTGAAACCAAGTGCAGTTCATTTAAAGAATGCCAAGTCTGCTACTATGGAATATAACAATAGTCTGAAATAAACTTGTATACATGTTCTAGCTGTTTCATATACATATTGACTATATAAAATATATGTAAACATATTTTTGTTCTTCAATTGAGCCCGCAAAATGTCGTACGCGTTATGACCTGAGATTTTTTTTCTCAATGCAGGTCATGACCTGACTTTTCATTTTCAGAGGTTGACAGGTATGGTTTTATGGTTGAGTAGAAGGAGATCAACAACTAAAACTAATTGATAGAAATCCAGTTACAAAATTAAGGTGGTACCCAACACTTTCACTAAAATTAATTTGGCTCGTTTAATTTTCCTAAAATTTTGTCAAAGTATTTACTTTGACACTATAACCATGATAACAAAAATATAAAAAAAATAAAAAATTTGAACCAACCATTTTGACAGAAAAATTACACTGGTCTTATAGCAATTTGACAAACACCAATTTTGATCATTAAGAAGCTAAATATTCCTTTTACAACACGACGTAATTAAAACCTTAAGCCAACTTTAAAGAGTTATCTACCTGTAGTGTTGGGTACCACATTAATACCTTTGCAAAATTAACATTTTTCTCTGAAATTCTAACATTCAAACACCATATAAATTCCATTCTTAGATCTAAATTTTTTCTCTCATTTATTTTTGCAGTGAAGAATATCACAACAGCAGCAACTATTACATTCAGCTTCTTAGAAGATTATGACATGTATGCTAAAAACAAAGAAGAAAAAGTTAAAAGGTAAACACAAATTATTTGAACATTAGTCTGATATTTTGGATGGTGTGATCTATTCAGATTCTGTTGTACTGCCCAATATATTTGGTTATTCCTGTTATGGTTTTTATCTCCCTTGCGACAAAAGTCATGATATTTTGTCGTGGAAGTGAAATATAGATGTTGCTTTTTCTTTCAATGTCCACATTTATTGATTTTTTTTCTCTAGTCAGTTTGATAGGAACAACATGTTATAGATCAATGATATTTTCAGTCAATGGTTATCAAAGGTACCAGGATTATAATTTAGTACGCCAGATGCACGTTTTGTCTACATAAGACTCATCAATGACGCTCAGATCAAAATAGTTATAAAGCCAAACAAGTACAAAGTTGAAGAATAAGCTGCATTGTTATCATTGCTTATCTGTTTGAAGAGTATTTACTGAGTTGTGTATAATTTAAACAACTGTAAATTCAGAAATTAATGCGTGGCTTTTATTATTGGGGAAAATGCGACTGAGTTGTAAACGCAATTATTTAAACTCGCATTTTGAAATATTTTATATGAATTTAACAGGATTTATCTGAAAATCGTAAAAATTAAAATCACATTTAAGTCTAAAATGACAAAATCGCAGTAATAAATGCATGCAATAATTTCCGAATTTACAGTATTAAAAACATACATCTCTTTAGGAGGATGAATAGAATCTTTTTTTATCCAGCAACAAATAGACAACATATATTCATTTCTGCCATTAGATCACAATGGCAATTTATTCTCCAGGAAAAATGTTTTACTTAGATATCAAGAAAAATAAATATTTAATAGTATTTCATTTTGTTATAAAAAAAACTTCATAGATTAGTCTCTTATTTTTAGCAATATGCATGTACTTACATTCATGAAATCATATTTTCTGATAAAATTTTTTTGTATTTCAGTTTGATTTCTGATGCATTAAGAAAGCTTTCTCCAGACTTTTCAAGAATACTTAAGAGAGTAACAGTAAGTGAGAATTTGATTGACAGATAGTTGATTGCCTAACCTTTAGTAGAAATTATATCATGAAAAATAAAATTGTGTCAATAAAGCAATGAAAACAAAGAAATACGATGTGGTCTGAGTAGTAAATAACTGTTATAATGATTAGTTATTTTTTTGAGAGATAACCAAGAAAATGGTACAAATGTCAGTGCATGTTTCTTTTTATAGAGTATTTCTGCTGAACTCTACAGTATCACTTTTGCCAATTTGGTAGTCCAAATTTCTTGCCCTTTTATTATCCCAATCATCAACTGTGTATAGCTTACCTTATTAACTTTTACTCTGATGACCTTGAGGGATTCCAATTTCTGAGTGTGCTTTCAATTTGTTTTAAAAAAATACTTTTGCCTTTTATATGCACAAAATGTTTGTCACTGGTAGTGATATTATTCAAGGTCAAATCTTTGTAGAATAAGATTTAAAAGCAATGGGCATGATGGATAATTTTGTGAGCTTTGTTTGAATACTTTGAATATGAATTTATTTTAGAGGGTTGGCTTTTGTCATATATATTTATAAAAAGATGTGTTATAAGTGCCAATTAGACGGCGCTACATCCAAGTCACAATTTGTAAAATTAAATCATTATAGATTAAAAGTACGGTCTTCAACAGTAAGCCAAGCCAAACAGTAAGCTATAAAGGAGCTAAAAATGACTAGTGTAAAACCATTCAAACTTGAAAATCATCAGTCTAATCTATACAAAGAAAGAGGAAACGAGTAAGATTTATGAACCACATCAACAAACAACAACCACTGAACATCATATAGTTTGTTTACGGTTCAATTCTTAAAATAAATTCACAATTGTTGTTATAGGTACAAAGAGGAAGTATCAAAGTTGGTGTAGAATTAGAAGCAAGTTCCAGTGAGGAATTTCCACAAGTTGCTTCCCATGCTAACCTTTTGGAAAGTCAGGTATAGATGTTTAGAAGAAACAAACTCATGTGTCAAGTCTCTTCCTTCAAAAATCTCACATGATGCTCCGATAAGGTTAAAAACAAACTTGATAAAAAAGATGTTTTGTTTTGTCATATTATAAATATTTATCCACTTTTAATATCACAAACTTCACATTTTAAATTTACGTTATTATGCCTAGTACTGTAAATTCATTATAATAATTATTGGATACCATTTTTCATGGAAATATTAGGTACAGGTTAACCACAAAATTGAAAATGAATGACAAATTTTCTATAGGCTTGTATGCAGACCTGGACAAAACCATGAAATTAGATATACACAAACATACAGGTTTATTCTTTATCCATGCTAATTGGTACCCAAGAAAATACTTGAATACACTGTATATGTTTATTTCTCCTTAAAAGTAGCTTTCATTTGCAATTTAAACAAACTGAAAATATATTTACTATCATCAACTTTATAAACCTGAATTAGTTGACAATGAAGAATATGGAGTAAAGATTGATATATGCATGATATTTAAATTTTAGAATAAAGAGATGTGATATGATTGCAAATAAGACAACTGTCCACCAAAGTTCAAAATATGGATGTAAGCCATTACAGGTTTTTAAAAAAAAGCATTTTATTCCATGAACTAAAATTGACATGGCCATCTTAATTTTCAGATAAGAGATGGATTTACTGTAGATATGAATGGCAAACTAATGACTGCAAAAAAGGAATCGGTAGCAACAACCTTGAACTTTGAACCCCAGGAATCACCAGACAAAGCTACAAAGCTGGACGGTGGAACTATTAGCATGAGGACCATAATAATAATAATAATTGTTGTTTGTGCTGTTATTTGTCTGCTGTTTATAATTATAATGATAGTAAGTATTTTGGCATTAATTTAATTCTTTTATGTAAGGGTTATACTGCACCGTGAGTGCTAAATAATAATATCAGAGAGCATTTTTTTTATGCATTCTGGACATCCTGAAAGTGAATTATGGAGGTCCTGAAATTACTTATATTATTCTGAAATTAAATTATGGAATTATGAAATATTTCAGGAGGTTCTTTATGATATATTAATATCAAACTCACAATATTTCAGATGCTCCTTTAATATAATATTTTTGACTTCATAGATGTACTATTTTCATCAGATTAAAAAGAAAAATATGTGGAAATTAACATCAGCAATAACTTGAAATATTTTGAAATGCAGCGTTGATCCTTTATTTTTTAGAGAGAATTATACCCCTTTGAAATGTCAATTCTTGGAAAATAAGTGTTCTAAGTGATCACATGCCAGAGTTTCTAATTAATATTTTATAAAAAAAAAAAAACATACAATTTTATCAGCCTGATATTTTTTTTTTCTTTTCCTTTTTACTTTATTAACTTTTTTTTTATCTTCAGTGTGCCAAAAGGAGATCATCAAGAAGCAAAGAAGCTGATCTTGTGACAGTTGAGGTTAGTCCCTAATGTTTTTATAGTGTCTTCTCTATTTGTACTGGATTTCCTAGAAATTACATGTTTTTTTCACGGTAGAAAACAAATGTTTGGCTTTTTTTTTTGCTGTGAGCTGTTGCAATATATATTTCTAAAAACTGGTCACATCCATTAGACTAAAAATAAAGTCACAAATATACACTGAGGTTGTGAGTTCGAACCCCCTTGTCCTATGTACTTGTTTCAAATCTTAATTGACTATGATTGTCAGTTTTTCATATCAAAGGTTGATGGTTTTCTCTGGGCACTCCAGCTTCCTCCACCAATAAAAACTGGTTCCACAATATATAGCCCACAAGTGGCATTTTAAAAACACAAACAACCAATGGATTGAGAATAAACTACAGATTTTAGTTAAATCTGGACTGAACATTAGTGATCATGGGAAACAAATTTCTTTTTAGTTGTGTACAATTACTTTTCTGTACCAACACAGAGATATTGGATTTTGTTATTTTTTCACATGGTTGCTGAAATTATTAATGTTCTTGTGCAATTTTTGTTGGAAAGTATTAGTAATGAGACTCCATAACAAAATTCAATTTTATAAATGCAAGGTTAATATCCATTTAGATTTTGACATTTGCAGTATTAATTATAAAAAAAGAAGATGTGGTATGATTGCCAATGAGACAACTATCCACAAAATACCAAAATGACACAAATATTTAAAACAACTATAGGTCACCATACGGCCTTCAACAATGAGCAGGGCCCATACCGCATAGTCAGCTATAAAAAGTATGTTAAAGTAATTCAGAATACACCTCATCCTGAAACAAAGAAATAGTGGTACTTCTTAAAGTAGGATGGTAGCTCCTGATTTTTTTGCACTGTATAATTTAAGTTTTGGGATAGCTTTGGAATGGGGCATATATTGAATTCATAATTACTTGCAACATTAATACTTGATGCTTTTTTTTCTTTTTTACAGAATGTCCATCAGCCAAATTCTTGTTATTTTAAAAATGAGGCATGTGATTTGAAAGATGAACAAGGGAATGACAAAAAAGACGAAAAATCCTGAATTACGATGCAGAAGATTATATATTGTTTGATGAAATCCAAAATCCATTATTATGTGTTGTGATATGATATTAACTTTTATCATTTGTATAAAAAAAAAGGCAAATGTGAGTTTTTGTCAATAAGACTAAAACCCTACTACGCAAAAAATATATTTTTATCATGTATTTTATAAATATATAATTCATTTCAAAACTGTATATATCAATGAGAAATTACCTAAAAATAGGAAGTTTCTTTATAATTATATGACTGTTTATATGATTCTAAACTCCAAAAATGATTTTGGAAACATTTTCAATATATTTAGAAAAAAGGAAACTTGAGAATTGATATTGTTTTTGTTTTAATTTTTTTTATAAGGACAAATTAGGCTCATATTCCCATAAATGTGCAAATGTGAATATTTCATATGAGTTAAACTTATTCCCTACTTAATTTACAGAAACTATTTAGTTTGTTTTTTTAAAAACACTTATATAATTATAGAGAAACATCCTATCTCTAGGTAATATATAATTTCTCATCATTATATACTTGAAACTGGATTTTGAGAGACTTTCATTAATTTTCATCCAGTTTCCAAATTCATCCTTTATATTACACATGTAGATAGTAAGATATGTAAAAATTCTTTGAAGAATAAAAAGACTGTATACTCATTACATTTAAAACGTATAGTATGAAAATCCTGGATTCCAAAACATTTATATGAATTATAATACCATACCAAATGTATCATGATGCTATGGAAGTCAGAAATATATTCATTATAATTCTTTCAGCTCCTTTTGAAAAAGGGAGTTAATTTGATATATACTGCAGCTGTGCTATTTGAGCAGTCAAATTGCATTGACCTTATATTCATATGTCATATACAGTCACTGACCGTATATCACCTTGTTTATGACGTTGACAATGCGTTTCTGTAGAGTTTTATTTATGACGTCAATAAAACATACAGGTTCGCGGAAATTTTATGTCGTCCGCTTCAAATTTAAAAATGATGTTTTTTACCCTAAATATTTCATTTAGAACAGTTTTAAGAGCTGCAGCATATAAAGAATAACCATACATTGTCTCGAAATATCAATCGGTTATTTGTCCTCGGCTCGAAACAGGTAAAAATGCTCGGCACAGCCTCGCTTTTACCTGTTTCTAAGCCTCGTACAAATAACATTGATATTTAGAAACAATGTATGGTTATTCTATATGTACATTTTCGTACTAGACAGTGTTTGTGTATAGATGGTATTTTATTTCAGTGAAAGTTAACTCTTAATTTGCACCTTTTAAGAAAGTATTTATCAGAATACACCTCATCCCGCTTTGTTCATCTTTTCTGGCTTTCACAGATGTTCCTGTTAAAAAAATATATGTAATGTGAGAAAGTATTGACAACAATGCAAAAAAAAGAGGTCAATAGTAAGTGTCATAAAATTTTGGGGCAATTTTGATAGATTCGGAAATAGCATAAGGTCTGTGTAAGAGTCAAATAGTTTTGCATGTGTTCATATATCTATTCAAGTGTCTTTTACTACAATATAAGTTCATGTTATACATTTGTACAAGGAATTGTTTTGTTTATTTTAATATATTATCATTTTTTAAATAAATATTTTAAACTAAAAGTTATTGTTATGTAAAATTTTTACTATCTTTTACACTAATACAGCAATTTTTTTTCATTGATAAATTATTTTAGTACAAGAGTTGGGTTTATTTAAGATTCCAGTTCGAACAGGAACCAAGCTATCAATATATTTTTATAATTGATTATTTTTCTGGATTTTGCCTCCCCTGCCATGAAACTCAATAGTACTAGATTTGACAAGACATTACTTTTCCAGCAAATGTGATTTATGAATTTATAAATAATCACAATATTATCCCAATTTTCATTTAGGAAAACAAAATAGTATGTAAAACCTTTAGTACCAGTCATTCACATCTAACCTTGACCTTAATTTCATGTTTGAGGGGTCAGGGTGTAGATTCTAATAACTATTTAAGGTCAATAGCATTGGCAGTACCAATTTTTCTGCACCAGATGCATTTTGACAACAATTATCTGTTAATTTATATTCGAGGCCAAAATATTTGAAAACTAAAAAGGACTTAACATATAAACAAAGCTAGACAAGAAATCAAGAGCCTTGCATGATGGAGATATATTCCTATATTTAGAACGATTTCTTGCAAGATTTCTTAAAATTTAAAAGCAAATTGTATTAAAAAAATATCCATTTGTTCATATCAGTACCGAAATACTCGCAACTGAGCTGTTGGGAGCGTAGCTGTGATCTAAAACTCATACAGTCAGAAAGTCTGAAGTCCATAACCTAAAAATTGGATCTCAAAGAAGCAATACTGTGACAGAGGATCTCCTTTTGGTATAAGCATACTAGTTGACTGCTGAAACGTGAGCAGTGTTAAAATATTTAAATATGGAATGTGTTGTATTTGAACCAAAATTAAATCCTTTACTGTTTGAACAATTAATCCATTCCTGTTAACCTGGCCAATCTAGATAATTTAGGTTAATAGCAAAAAAATCAAATACCGTTGTAATGTAAAGGTTCGAAAATGTGGAATGATTACTAATGAGACAACTCTTCACCAGACAGATACAAAGCACAAAACACAATACACAAAGTACAGATCTGAGAATACTTAGTTATAGATTGCTAGTTCAAAGCCAATAAAAACAAATAAAAAATCATGAATCTATGAGTTAAAAAACATTCATCATATCAAAATAAAATGTATACCATTGAAAAATATTCTAAGATTTTATAGTGGTGTTGCAATAATAACCTTTCTACTATAAGGGTTTTAAGAGGTCGATAATTTAACCCAGATAGTTTCTTAATATCCGGCCTTGGCAAACAACATCACTGTTCTAATTAGGATTTCCTATTCTGTTTGGAACAAGCTTTCTACATGTACTTGCAAACCAAATAAAGGCAACAGTAGTATACTGCTGTTCAAAAGTCATAAATCGATTGGGAGAAAACTAAAACCAAGGGACACGCATCAACTTTAAGAAAAAAAACAATGAAACAACAGATACACTGAAGTGTAGCAAAAACAAATGTTTGTATATTGTGTTATTCATAAAAGAAGTGAGTAAAGGGTTATAGTAATTCCTTGACTAAAAATGTACCAGTAATACGTAAATTGCTCTCATTGAAATCCAAAACGTCATTACAGACAGGTGCAAAGCAAACGGGTGGGATATATAAATAGATGGTGCTTAAGGAACGTCTTTGTTAAAAGTAAGTTATTTAAGGTAAATTTTGTAGTCCTATTATAAAATCGGACTCTTCACTGTGCGTATTGCTGTGTATTGCTGTGTATTTGTTTATTCTACAATGGCTAGAGGTATAAGGGGATGTTTGGGATCTCGCTGAACATGTTTAACCCTAACGCATTTTGGCACCTGTCCCAAGTTCGGAGCCTCTGGCCCTTTTTAGTCTTTTATGCTTTTTTATTTTTAGTTCTTTTCTTTTCTTTTTAATATGAGTTTAGTGTTACGTCCATATTACTTACCTTAGTCGTATTTGGCACAGCTTTTATTTGGAATTTTATGTCATCTACGCTCTTCAACTTTGTATTTGTTTTGGCTATCTAAATATTTTGATCTGATTAGTCTTATGTAGACGAAACGTGTGTCTGGGGTATCAAATCATAAGCCTGTTACCTTTGATAACTATTGATCACTTAACTAGTATACAATTTTGTTTAGGGCCAAGCTGAGGACCACCTCTAGTGTGACATTTTTTGTCAGTTGGAGTTGAAGATCCATTTGTTGCCGCCTTGGGCTGCTCTATAGTCCGGTTTGTGTCTCTTGGACATATTCCCCATTACCATTCTCAATTTTATATAACAAAAATCTAACTAAGACAGGTCTTCACTAAAACCTTACTGCCGAAATGTACATACTAGTTATCAAAGGTACCAGGATTATAATTTAGTACGCCAGACGCGCGTTTCGTCTACATAAGACTCTCATCAGTGACGCTCATATCAAAATATTTAAAATGCGATCCTTAAATATAAACAACAGAAAAATGAGCCCCTAAAATTAAAAAATAGATAAAAAAATGATATAATTATTATTTGATTAACACCCGATAACGAACAAGCTTACGGGCGGTAAAACATTCAACTATATATATTATATAACCATTAAAAGGACGGATAATACATACAGTATAACATAATTCCTATACTTAAAGTATAGAATTAGGAAATATTAAAATACCATATTGAATTTCTTCATATTGTTTAACAAACAAATGCATATCGAAATAAAATATCTTGAGATCATGGTTAGTAAAGGCTTATTAATTTAAAATTTCAATCTGTTATAAAAAATTTCAAGGATGTAATAATAGTATTAACAATGATATGTTTAGATCACATAGGAAATTAAATCCTGCTTTAAGTGGCATATTAGATATGAAATAACAAATTCCGGAATTCAAATATAAAAAAAATATTATACGACACGAATGACCAAAAAACTCATGAGTTCATTGTCAGTGTTGTTTATATAGAAATCTTTGGGGATGCTAGGCACTATTTTTTCGAATTGGATTCAACGTTGTCGACAAATTCTTAACATTTCACCATTCAGCTGTAAATTTTGATATATGATGGCGGCCATCTTGAAAAAAGCCGCCAATTTGAATTTTCAAGCTAGTAATGTTTAGAATACCCATCCCTACTACCATGCCAAATTTGATGCTTTTATCATCAAACCCACAATTATTTCACCAATCAGCCGGACTAACAATACATGCTCATGATTAAATGTTGTTAAATAAATTACTTCAGTAGAGTGACTGCAATTACACGATATATATAAAATACCAAAATAATAGGTTTTTTTAATTTAGAAATCAAGGTATTTAATGACAAACATTGTTAAAATTTTGTTTCCCTTCTTAGTCTCTTGGCGTACCCAAATTATCTATCATTCACATTGTCCGTCCAACCGTTTGTCTATTTGTCAATCAGTTTGTTGAACAAGTATTGTCGTAATACTTTGTATAGGAATTACTTTATATTTGGGCAGCAGCTAAACTGATAAATTAATGTACAATAAATGTGGACGCGTATACAATGATACGAATCGATACGATAAAAAGGTTTTTACTCAGGTTAGGGTGAAGGTTACCGCCTGTTAAAAAGTTTAAAACCACCTACGTTTGTATGCACATGTCCTACGTCAGGAGCCAGTTGTTCATCTGTTGTATTTTGTTGCTTTGGTTCATAAGTGTTCCTCGTTGTTCGTTTTTTTTTATATTGATTAGAATGTTGCATTTCCTGGTTGAAGTGTTTTACACTAGTTATTATGGAGCCCAATATATCTCGCTGTTCATTGTAAGCCAATGCCCCGTGTTGACGGAAGTACTATGCCGTATACTTGTTAATTTTTCATCCATTGTGACTTGGATTGAGTGTTTTTCTCACCTATATTTCCAACATCACTGAACAAAATGTTCTATATAATTTGTCCATCAGCTTGTCATTGGTGAGT
Organism: Mytilus edulis; assembly: GCA_019925275.1. NCBI lineage: Eukaryota > Metazoa > Mollusca > Bivalvia > Mytilida > Mytilidae > Mytilus > Mytilus edulis. Next base: position 78,133,375 of record CM034353.1, read on the forward strand.
TTCAAGGTGAGTATGCCTTCAGAACAGCTCAGGCGTACTTTCTGTTCTTTTTCTTCGACACTTTGAATTATTATGATTTATTTATGCTCAGTTTGACAGTGCATGTATTCTTGTGTTTTGTTTGCGTCTTATCTTTTGAAATACATGTACAAATTTTATTCGATTTCTTAAAAAACTTTTCATAAACGATCATTTCTTTCATCGTCATGCTTCAAACGACTATTGAAAGCATTCAGAATAACCTTTATATTTTCAGTGCCCAAATTTTTCCGAAGTGTTAGTTCCGTTAATCTCAAAGAATTGTATAACCCTTTTACAACCACTAGATATATATAATTACACTATTTAAATGGAAAATTATATTTAGTGGTCATTTGTAAGCTGTTTATCAAAAACGAATGTGTCCTTGATACTAGCAGTCCATTCTTAAGTGAGTTGAAACGGAAATAGTTAAAATACAATATATATATATATTGATATTCATGTATATATTTTGTCTTTAAGTTATGCAGACGTTTAATAGATATCCATGTCCGCAATGGCTGATTGTCCTGTGTGGCTTTCTTTGTTGTCTTATTGGAACATCAATTCCTTATATATCAGGGATTATACATTTAGAAATATTAGAAAACTTTGACATAACAGACGTGCAGGCAGCTTGGGCAGGATCAATATTCAACAGTTTGCTATTGCTCAGTGGTAAGTTTAGTGGCTTTAGTTTAAATAAACCACTGGAGGTTAGTACAAGTTGAAAATAATGGGGTAGGTAAACATGAATCATGACCTCTTAGTTAGCAACTATGGGTAATTTAAGGTAGTAGACTGTCCCCGAAAATGTTAGGCAACTCTTTTTATTCAGAGGTCAAATTGAATCATCCCGTCTTCTGGTGAAACATTTGCTATGAACTGTTCAGGGTGTTATAATACACCGCCATCAGAGGTTAGATCCGGGGGTTAGATCAAAACCATTTTCAAATGTCATAAAGCCGAGCAAGTTGCACGCTCTCAGCCTGTAAAAAATATGCCAACTACTCAACGAGGCAAATATTTTCCTTCTCAAGTATGAGTACAGATGGACCCATGCATTGCTGTATTCTTCATTTAGTTTGTTTTTTTCTTCTCCAATTATTTCTATTTTTGTCCATCATAGTTGAGTCCTCACACTATAGCAGCCTATGCCATCATTCTCTTTTCTTTTTTTCTGTTTGTTTGGTTTACTTTTCTCTATTCATAATTTTAGGCTTATTTTCTAATGTTGTCACTGGATTTTCAGCAAACAACAATTCATAAAAAAAATGCCAATGCGGTCCTGAAATGTTTTAATATCTTACAATCACTTTTAGATTGTAGTTTTGTCCTTCTACCTCAAAATTTTCGTAATTTTGAATTATAGTGTCGAGCGTCCGAAGCTTTTTTTTTTAATAGACCACTTTCGAGTTCATCCGTCACCGGCAAAAACTCGTCAATTATGCACGCCTTTATGACGTCATTTACCAGATAGAGGGGCTCGCCTGTATCCCTGCACTATTTACGTTCATCAAGCGTCTTGGTGATCGTCTTTGTGCAGGATAAACTAGAAATAATGGTTGCTCTGTAGGTACTTACTGACAATTCCCTAATGACAGCAGTGTTGATTGTCAATTTTGAGAATTCAATTTGCCGAATAATTCGTACAATATAGAATTATAGTTTTCCAACCACTCGCTCAACATTGGAAGGAAGTGACGCGCCCCTAAACGCACAAATGACGGTGATAAAGGCGCGTATAATTGACGAGTTTTTTCCGGTGACGGATGGACTCGAAAGTGGTCTATTAGCTAACCTTCATCGAGAACAAATTTTTACGCATTTTTCTATGCATTTCGGCTTCTTAAATGATGTATACTTATGATTCAAATTGAATATTCAATCAGGACCGAAACAACAAGAGATGTTTTTTGCAATGGTTGACCCACGTAATCTTTTTTTCATGTTTAAAATCCATGTCGTAGATGTTATATTAATCGGCCAAATACATTCCTTGATAAATGTTTAATTTGTTCGGCTTAATTTATAACTATTTTGATCCAAGTGTCTCTGATTAGTCTTATAAAGACGAAACGCGCGTCTGGCGTATCAAAATCATAAGCTTGGTACCTTTGATAAATATGTTATCAGTATTGAAAGGATTTATAATTAAATACGTAGTATGTCAGTTCGAATTCAGTTATCTTATTTTTTAAATGTATAAATGGGATATTCTACATGAGGATAATATTATATAATCTTCCGAATTTAAAACATTAAGATATTGTTTAAACCAACCATTCATTGTCTAAATAAAACTACTGGTTGGAGTGATCAGAATTTGGAAGTTCAGAAATTATATGATGAGAATTAACAATATATGGTTTCAGCTTAGATAAAACAAAAATAACACCGGGCTTTCAATCAAACTTACTTTGTTTATCCCTTCTAGCTACCTTTTTATTTTTAATTGCTTTCTATATATACAATTTCTGTTAACATGGTTAATGAGAAATGTGCAATGAATAGTTATGTAGCTCAAGGTAACTGTGTGCAATAAACTCATCATAGATATCAGGACCCACCCAATATTACATCATACACAAGTCAGCAATAAAATTATACAAGGTAAATAATCTCATCATAGATACCAGGATAAATTTTTGTATTAACGCCAGACGCGCGTTTCGTCTACTAAAGACTCATCAGTGACGCTTGAATCCAAAATACAGTTCCCATAAGCAATGAAATAAGGTACGTAGTACTAACACAAAACATTGCCAGATTAGTCTAGTACTTAATTTAATTTCAAAAATATTTTGTTCGCCCAAAATTCCCCAAAACCATATTGAAACTTTAAAGTTGAAACATGAACATTGTCTCATTAACAAGTTGAGTGCTGCCATTTTATATTTAATTCTTAAATTCAATTGTTGGCCCTTTTTCGTTATCAATTTCTTCTACATAAATTTGACCTATGTGTTCATTGCCACTATATTATCTCGTGTTTCAATAGTAAGATGCTCTGAATCAGATAAATGCACTTTGCACATATTGGTTGATAATTCAACAGTATATTTGAGAATGTAGAGTGTTACAAGGAGACGAATGTTAAGAAATCAAAAAACTGACAGTGATTTTATTCATACCAATTTATTTTATATATTAATCATTTTTAAATTTTACACTTTATATTATATTTGTTGCATTTCGCCTTTTTCAAGTATAGTTTTGTATTGATGTTCCCTATTAATAACCTCATTTTCATTATTGTAATGTCCTTTATTAAGTTTTTGCAGGGTCCCAGAACTCCTTTGTACTTTGTCATATTTCCAAGAATTCCACAATGTTTAATGCAGTTTAAAATATTTCTGTTTTATTACACTATTGTTCATTTTACAATAACCTGGAACTATTTCTGGTTCGTTGCTGTTCGTAGTCACGCAATCTCGATTGCTGGACAATCGATATCCACACTAGTGAAAATATAATCCGTTCTCGAGTATAATTTATCATGAATATTTTAAAGCAACTAAAACACGGAATGCAAGGAACTATATCTTTTTCTATAAATGCGACAAATCTTATAAACAATCATAACACCGTCTGGTTGAACTTGTCAATTTTCTGAATTGTCATAAGTCATACGGAATAAGCATTTTCTTTTTTTGGAATAGAAAGGTATTTCATGGCCACAATGTGAACAACTGTGTACATCCGTTTGTCCAACAACTACGTTTGTCATAATTTTCTCATGAACTACTGAAAATAATGATTTTTCATAAGAACAGCAGTTAAACCGTGATAAGATACAACCTTCAAAACTGAGCATGAGTGAAGGAGAACTTTTTAGATCTATCAGACAAATAATTTCGTTTTCGAATATTTTCAATATGTTAAATAAATTTAACATATTTTCAGCACATCTTTCTCAAACACTAGTTAACAAAATTGCTTCATGTTTGATCATTTACCTAGTAGTGATGGAAGTGTATCTGTAAAAACCGTTGAGACATGCTTCCCAATCGTTTTCATCTTTACCTTGAATCATACGAGTGGTGTATGCCAGTATGACGACGCAAGTATTCTTGTTTTGTTATCCGATGTTTTGAAGTACACATTATATTCTATTCATGATGTCCTGAAAAAAGTGTCATATTCATTTATATAATTATCATGCTATTAACGACTCAAGTTATATTTAAATGAACCATTAGTTGAAATGTATCCCCCTTTTAACAAAAAAGAAAAACTAACAAAAATTGTAACTTGAGAACACACTGAGGAATGTATCCTACCTTCTTCCATGTTTGTTTAAATTTGTAGTTCAACAGTTTCCAATTTATTCGTTTCGAAGAATTTAAAAGTATAAAAGAAGTGACTATTTGTTGACACGTAAATCATAAATAAATTGTTGGTTTTAAAGACGGTCTCATCTTGAAAAAACACTTTCTAATTTACAAACAATGTTTTTTTCAAGGATGTAATACAACTTGGAATATAGACTTCTTTATTTGTATCAATGTATCAAAATCAGTTGTCAGTAATCACACAAAAGACTTTACTCGGTACCACTCTTAATTCAGTTGATGACTGCTTCATACGATTTTAAGACAGAAATTATACAATCTATACTATAAAACGAGAAGACCTCATTTTGGGTGTCGCTTCTCTTCTTTCCACAATAAATTAATCAACACGCCTCTGTGTCCTATAGGTACAGTGCATAGTGCCATTTGTCATCCATTCATATGATTTTTCAGATTGAGTTATTTTTGGAGAAAAACGAGAAAAAGGCATCCGGATATTGTCCCGTCATTGGACGAAATTTTAAGTCATATTAGACTTCCGGTTTGCGTTTTTCTGTATACTTTGAACATACATACACAAAGAATAAAGTGTATTTTCAGAATTCTATCTGCTATCATTTTCAAGTTTACTATCCACGGCAGTCACAGAGTTTATTAAATAGAGAGGGTCTATACATTATATCAATGAACACTATGGATCGATTAGTAAAATAACTTAGAATTGAAAGTAAACACACTATATTTATATATACAAAAGAATGTTCATAATTTACAGATATGCGCTAAAAATAGGCATGTGAACTTTTGATACCTTTTCTGAAATTCTCCAGTCATTAAATCTTTTACAAAATTCATTGATTACAAAAAAAAAGAAGAAGATGTGGTATGATTACCATGTTGAGACAACTCTCCACAAGAGACCAATATGACACAGATATTAACAACTATAGGTTACCGTTCGACCTTCAACAACGAGCAAAGCCCATACCGCATACTCAGCTTTAAAAGGTCCCGAACTGACAATGTAAAACAATTCAAACCAGAAAACTAGCGGCCTTATTTATATACATAAACATGAACAAAAAAACAAATATGTAACACATAAACAAACAACAACCACTGAATTACAGGCTCCTTACTTGAATGTTCATAAAATACTAAATGTATGTTCATATTGAAATTGATAGAAAATCAAAAAATGGGAATATTGGAAATAAAGGAGGAGGTATAAAAAAAAAAGCATTTTCCTGTCCCCAATAACCTATGACTTATGATACTTTTGCTGAAATTCTCCAGTCATTCAATATTTTACAAAATTCTTCCAACAACACTTTATATACTTTAAACTACGCTCTGTATGTTCTAGTACTATTTAAATGACGAATGTAACTTTGTGGTTCTTCATTTATGTCGTTGAGTATGTCATCAGCTCGTACGTCGTTTGTGGGTTGTTTATTTAGAACGAATGTCGACGGTTCATACTTCAGTGAGTTTATATAAGAAAAATTTAAAGTATAAAGATCATTATGATATAATGATATTTCTTTTGCAATAGGATGTTTACAGATGTCTAATATTAACACCTCCCCGAAATGGTTGGTTGTTCTAAGTGGATTTATTTGTTGTTTTCTTGGAGCATCGATTCCTTATATATCGGGGATTATACATTTAGAAATATTAGAACATTTTGATATAACAGACGTGCAGGCATCTTGGGCAGGATCAATATTCAACAGTATAGCAATGTTCAGTTGTAAGTGAAAGTATGAGTGATTTGTTTTAGTTTAAATTAAAAAATAAACTGCATGGAGGTTAGTGGAAGTAGTAAATTAATCACGAGAGATATGTCTCATGAGTACTGACATCTATTTAAGCAAGGATACGGAAATTTAGCTACTTAACTAGTAATCAGTCTTCGAAAATGACTCCTTTTTGTCGAGCCTGCAACTTTTGTTGCAGAAAGCTCGACATAGGGATAGTGATCTGGCGGCGGCGGCGGCGGCGGCGGCGGCGGCGGCGTTAGCTAACTTCTTAAAAGCTTTATATTTTAGAAGGTAGAAGACCTGGATGGTTCATACTTTGTATATAGATGACTCATGTTACGAAGTTTCTGTCAGTCCCATGTCCAATGTCCTTGACCTCATTTTCATGGTTAAGTGACCACTTGAAAAAAAAGTTCAGAATTTTTGTTATGTTGAATTCTCTATTATTATAAGTAATAGGATAACTATATTTGGTTTGTGCGTACCTTGCAATGTCCTCATGCCCGTCAGACAGTTTTCACTTGACCTCGACCTCATTTCATGGATCATTGAACAAGGTTAAGTTTTGGTGGTCAAGTCCATATCTCAGATACTATAAGCAATAGGGCTCGTATATTTGGTGTATGGAAGGATTGTAAGGTGTACATGTCCAACTGGCAGGTGTCATCTGACCTTGACCTCATTTTCATGGTTCTGTGGTTATGGTTAAGTTTTTGTGTTTTGGTCTGTTTTTCTCATACTTTATGCAATAGGTCTACTATATTTGTTGTATGGAATGATTGTAAGGTGTACATGTCTAGCGGACATATGTCATCTGACCTTGACATCATTTTCATGGTTCAGTAGTCAAAGTTAAGTTTTTTAAGTTTTGGTCTTTTTATCTAATATTATTTGCCAAAGGTCAAATATATTTGGTGTATGGAAATATATTATGATCTATATGTCAGTCCCGCAGGTTTTATTTGACCATGACCTCAATTTAACGGTTCATTGCACAGTGTTAAGTTTTTGTGTTTTGGTCTATTTTTCTTAAACTATAAGTAATAGGTCAACTATATTTGTTGTATGGAAGCATTGTTAGCTGTACATGTCTGCCTGGCATGGTTCATCTGACCTTGACCTCATTTTCATGGTTCATTGGCCTTTGTTTTAGCTATCTTGGTTAATGTAAAGTTAATGTGAAAGTTGTAATAAAGCTTTATATTTAGGACTATCAACATAATATCAATGATTAGTAAAGAAGGCGAGACATTTCAGTGTGTGCACTCTTGTTTATTTAAAGGCCTCACTGAATCATCCTTTTTGATAGTTTCTAATAACTGTACTGGATGATTAAAAACACTAAAATGAGTGGTGAGATCGGGACATTTTTCGAATGTCATGTTGCCAGACGAGTTGCACGATCTTAGCCCGTAAAAGATATTCCACCTACTTTTTGGATACCGGTTGTAATGGGAGTTCTTCATTTCTTCATTCTTAATACTGTATGTATTTTTTTTATTACTTTTAATACATTTTGCTCATCATTCTCATTTCTTTATATTATAGCATCCCGTTATTCTTATATATTTTTTGTTTGTCTATTTTTTCTATTCTTTATTGTTGTTTTAATATTATTGGTCCATTACTCTTTATTCCGTTTAACTCACATAGACCCTCATGATGAGTGGCAGTATAAACTAACCCAACAATCTCCTCAGTCCACCTTCTTTGTTAACTTTCTTTTTCAGTATGCATGATATGTCTGTCACTGGATCTAAAAAAGTGTGTTTTTTTCTTTCAGCTTTTTCCTTTTTTTTTTTATTCGCGTACCATTTTTGGCTTTTATCTTTTATAATAGTTTTTGTTCTCCTCGGTTTTTGATTTTATCTAAATACAAAATTTGTTCACCTCTTTTAATCTATTTTTTTTTCTGTATGCTTCAAAGTTGAAAATCGATACGGGGATGGTGTCGAAGAGTCAACAACCATACCAATGTGCATAAAAAAGAGTAAAAGGCCACTAATTGGTCTTAAGGTGGTATAGGAGTCTAAAATAAAAATGATAGAATTTGTTCATACTTTTTGCCAAAACGTAGTATCTATTGATATATGTTGAAAAATATAATAAAAATGATAGGTCACCGCGCATTTTCTCAAGAAACAGGACGTGACAAAATGACACATTTTGTATGGATTATACAGGAAAAAACACCATTTTTGGATTACTAACTAAACAAAATGATAAAATTGTTAAATACTTAAGGAAAAGATAGCTTTCAGACAATGCTTTCAGAATATCAAAAGAAAAGATAGGGTCATCGTACGTTTTTCTCGGCTAAAATACAAAATAGGAAAATTCCATGTAGATTCCTTCAGAAAATGCACTGTTTTAGAGTTACCTCCCCTTAAAACGCCAATTTAAAAAAATTTAAAAACAACCAAAAATAATCAACAATTGCAAAAATATTAATATTTATAAGTTATATGTCTAAAAAATTGGTTCGTTTAAATGAAAATTCACATTGAATATCTGCATTCTTGCATCAAATTTTGCTGACTTGATAGAAAATTTGGACCTTTGGTTCTCTGTATTTTACAATCCAAGATGGAGGAAGACACCCATACCAACTTAAACACAGAGAGGAAATTCCGTTACTGGAGGAGGGCTTTAGCTGGTCCCTCAAGAAAATTTGAACTAGGTCAATAAAAATTGACGACGTCACACCAAACTGCAAAACATAAAAATGAGCTGAGAGTGAAAAAAAACAACATACAATGCTAACAAAGGTCAGAGGTTCCTAAATTATTTCCAATGAAAATATTCGGATGTGTTTAAACATGCTTTTTGAGATCTGAACTCCCCCTTTAGACATTTGTCCAATGCAGAATAAACAAACACACAGCAATACGCACAGTGAAACTCAGTTTGAAATAAGTCTTAGTCCGATGTCAGAATAGGTTACTTAAAAACTAAGCAAAATGACAATAGTACATAAATTAAAAAGGGACTTCTATCAGATACTGACATGCTAGGGTCAGACATCGATTGGAATGATTGACAGATTATGTCTTCGTCATATTCAAATCAATCACAGTACCTCACGTTGGGATTTATTATCATACCTTATTGAAATTTAGGTGTGGAACATAATCCGTATCATGCTAGAATACTAGTAAATGTGTTAATTACCAATGCAAAGACCCTTTGACTGAATCAATATTAATAGGAAATATGTTGTTTTGTGGTCCTTGACTTTTGTTGTTGAGTATATTATAAAGTATTACTTCGTGTGTAGGTTGTTAATTTAAACCGAATGTTTTCCTAATAAAACAGTTCATACATCAGTGAGTTAAAGAAGACATGTTTAAAGCATAAAGATCATTGTGATATAAGTTATTTTTTCTACGTTAAATTATGCAGAAGGTTAATATTTACCGCTCTCTACAATGGTTGGTTGTCCCATGTGGATTTTGTTGCTGTTTTCTTGGAGCATCAATTCCTTACTTATCAGGGATTATACATTTAGAAATATTAGAAAACTTTGATATAACAGACGTACAGGCAGCTTGGGCAGGATCATTATTCAACAGTATGTTTATGCTCAGCTGTAAGTTATAAATGAAGCATATGTGATTGGTTATAGTAGAACAAAATCACTGGAGTTTAGTACAATATGAAAATCAAGCTAGAAAGGTAGGTAAACATAAACCATGACCTCTTTGTTAGCATGGGCACATAAATATTTCTACTTTTAAGTAAAAGAGTTTTATTTAAAGCCCACATTGAATCCGTTCTAGCAGTTAAACAGTTCCGATGGACTGTATGGGATGTCATCCTTATAAGTATGCAGGATATGTTTGTTACTGGACTGAGAAAAAAGTGTTTCTTCTTTCTTTGATGGTATGTCTATTATTCTTTTTCCTCTCTTCCTTTCTATAATATGTTTCATTTTCCGCTTTTATGTTTTGTCTTTCTTGTCCATGTTTTTGTTCAAAAGAAACAATAACCCAACCAGCGAGCAAGAAACATCCAAAGGCCACAAATGGGTCTTCAACGCAGCGAAAACAAATCCCGCAACAGTAAGCGAGTTTCAGCCGGCCCCTTAACAAAGATTTGTATAAGTTAGGCAAAAATTGATGTCCCACTAATCTCCGAAACATATAAATGAACAAAAATTAAAATAATAAAACACAAATGACTAACACAAACCAGAGGGTCTCGACTTGGGGAAGGCACAAACATGCTGTAATGTTTAACATGTTTTGTGAGATCTTAACCCTCCCTCTATACATCTAGTTAATGTAAAACAAACAAACAAACATCAATACGCACAGTAAAAAACTCATTTCAAAAGAAGTTAACGTCCAATGTTACAAAATGTAACAGAAGAAACTAATTGAAATGACAATGATCAAAATAAATTAACAAAGGGGTGCTAGCAGTTAATGACCATGCAAGCTCAATACCTTAAACTGATAGAAACGTTATGTCGTCAGCAAATGAAAATTAAGCACTCCCTCCCGTTAGAGCTTAAGTTTCGTACCATCATAAATTATAAACCGTAGCATATGCCAACAACTGGTTTTAGAATACATGTGTTAATTTCTAATGCAAAGATAATAGGAGCGAAACAATGAGAATTTGTCAGTTATACAATCATGACAATGCTTTCTTTCATTAAAGTCAAGTACGTTGCTATATAAACGAGCGAATTGAATACATTTATGCCATGAGATTGTGACAAGGAAACGTTTCTTTCGACAGAAATGGAAAATTCACAATAGGAAATGAAAAATCAATTGTTTTATCGTAGATCTTGTTACGAGGCGTTAAGGATAATAAAGAAATAAGATTCATGAATGAGCAGTACTCATTGTTCGTATAAGATTCTTCTTCTGCCACTCCTCCCTTTTTCTAGCTTCTGCTTCTGCCACTTCTCCTTTTCTACAGTTTCTGCTTTTCGTTCGTTATATTCATGTATATATGAGTTTTCCTATTTGTCAACCTCGTTTATATTTTGATGCGTTTCGTCTTTCATTTTTATTTATGTTCCCAGTTAATAACCTCATTTTCTTTTAACCGAAGTTTCTTTGAAATATTTTTTGTAAAGTCCTTTATTTAAGTTTTTGTTAGGTCCAAGAACTTCTTTTTATGTTCAAACTCAATAATGTTGTGTTTTCACGAATTTCAGAATGTTTAAATGTATTTATAAATAAGTCTGTTTTATAACAATTGTTCACTTTCCGATAACCCGGATCTGTATTGGATAACACACGACAAAACATTCAACTACATATAATTATCCTATTTAACCTAACCATTGAAAAGAAGGATATCATATACAGTTTAATACAATTTATGCAATACTTTATACTTAAAGTATAGTGTTACATATATTAAGACAGTATCAATCTACAATATTGATTTTTTTTTCATATTATTTAAGATCATTTAACAAACAATTAAAAACTAATATAAAAAAATTCGTGGGATCAAAAGCCTCAAAGAACAGAAATAACACATATATATATATCTCATTGGCACTCACACCACATCTTCCTATATCTATATGTTATGAAACATTTGTAGAATGTAATAAAAGTATTAACAGATAATATGTTTAGACTAGATATGAATGTTATCCGGCTTTGAAATCGCATTTAGTATGGACTAACTAATTCAGGAATTGAAATACTAGTATAGATAAAAGTTCAACAGAACGAATGACCGATAAGGACATTCATTTACGAATGCTTGTAATGGATTAGTTCATTTCCAGTGCTGTTTAGTCACGAGTTGACATTTTTCAATGTCTGAATTCCTGGATAAGCTATTTTTTGATTTGCATTGACCTTGGACGATTTTTAAAAAAGTACATAAATCAAAGGCAAATGTTATTTGGTGGTCATTAACTAGTGAGGGTGAGTTGGAGTATAATATAGAGTAGTACTTCGTGTGTTGGTTATTGATTTACAACGAATGTGTCCTTTATAATAATAACTGGGAGTTAAAGAATTATAAAGATTATTATCACGTAATATTATCTTTGTTGAATTAAGTTATGCAGAAATTTGATATTTACCACCCTCAACAATGGTTGATTGTCCTATTTGGATTTGTTTGCTGTTTTCTTGGAACATCGATTACTTATTTATCAGGGATTATACATTTAGAAATATTAGAAAACTTTGATGTAGCAGACGTACAGGCAGCTTGGGTAGGATAAATATTCAACAGTATGCTTTTGCTCAGTTGTAAGTTGATAAATAAATCATCCGGTGATTGGTTCTAGTTATAATAAATCATTGAAAATTGGTAAAAGTTGAAACAACACTCCGAGAGGTAGGAAAACATGACCTCTATGTTGGGAAATAGTTACAGAAATATAGCTACTTTAAAACTATAGGCCATTTTTAATATTGAAGGTTTTCTATTCTTGCCATCGCTTTTCTTCAGATTCTTGAGAAACAGTTTGTTCTTCTGCTTAAGGTGGTATGGGTGTCTTCCTCCATCTTGGATTGTAAAAAACAGAGAATCAAAGGTCCAGATTTTCCATCAAGTTAGCAAAATTTGATGCAGGAATGCAGATGTTTAAGGTACATTTTCATTTAAAAGTACCAATTTATAAGAATATAACTTCTAAATATTGATATTTTTGCAAATGTTAATTATTTTTGGTTGTTTTTATTTTAAAAAAAAATTGGCATTTTAAGGGGAGGCAACTCTAAAAAAGTGCATTTTCTGAAGGATTCTGTATGGAATTTTCCTATTTTGTATTTTAGCCGGAAAAAACGTACGGTGACACTATCTTTTCTTTTGATATTCTCAAAGCAGTGTCTGAAAGCTATCTTTTCCTGAAGTATTTAACAATTCTATCATTTTGTTTAGTTTCTAATCACAAAATGGTGTTTTTTCCTGTATAATCCATACAAAATGTGTCATTTTGTCCCGTCCTGTAGCTTGAGAAAATGCGCGGTGACCTATCATTTTTATTATATTTTTCAACATGTATCAATAGATACAACGTTTTGGCAAAGTATGAACAAATTCTATCATTTTTATTTTAGACTCCCATACCACCTTAAATTAGAATAACGCTATATCAACCTTCATCAGGAACATATTGTTACGTATTTTTCTCTTTATGTCGGTTTAAAGTTTTATAAGGATTCAAATTGAATATAATTGAACATCAGGAGTCAATTTTTTGTGTAAGTTGACCATGTTATCTTTTTGTGTGTTTAAAATAAAATCTGAATGTCATTTTAATCGGTCAAATATATACTTATATATCTATTATATGTATTGAAAAGATTGATGCATTAAATACTTAGTAAATATAAATGAATACAATCTCATTTATTATATTTAAAAATATTATACATGAAAGAGATACTTATATCAGGAAAGATCTTCCAAAAATCATAATATTGTTAAATCGACATACCAACAATTAAATATCGGATTTAAATTACTTGTGGTTGTGATCGGTGCTTGAAATTTATATCTAGATAATTAACAATATTAGGTCAAATCACACTCATTTTGCCATTATCATCTAACCACCATTTTTATTATGTTTAGTACGTTCTATAAATGTAACATATTCTGTTAATAATAAATGTGCAAAACTAAATAAATTTATGTAACTTTAGGTAAATGCGTACTAGGTTAAAGCTTAAAGAAGTCAACAAAGTAATTGACACAAGGTTAAATACAGTTTCCGTTAATATTTAAAATAAGGGACCAACTGCAATAAAATAAAAATGACGAATTTAAAATCATGGAGTTTATTTCTTATCAAGACCATCGACGAAAGAAATAGTTGCATATTTTTTATTTTATTAATTGCAAATTAAATTGAAAACCATATAATTTTGTTATCATTTCATACAAAAAAAATGATCCTTGTGTTTTTTATCGCGATATAAATTCTTCTCATTCTCAAACATGGAAAGATTTTCTGAATCAATGTACTAGTATTCGCTTTGTAAATTAATGTTTTTTTCATTTGATAATTTACCAGTTTTTCCTATTTATAAAATTTTATCTCAAAATGCAGTTCAAGATTCTGTTTCGTTACTTTTGATGATTAGTATATTTATAATGAGAAAGTATAGTGTAACTCGGGGACTGACAAAGTAAAAAGAATCAATAATGGACAAGTAGTAAATTTCACCCAAAAAATAATGTTTTTATATTATTTTTTTTTTTAAAATAGAAATGCTATGATACATTTCACAGCAATAATCGTCTGCTTAATGGGGGTGTTTTTTTCTGAACGATCGCGAGTACCTTCAGTAACAAAAATGCAAAACAGTTCTGATAAAACATTAATGTGTTTCTAAAATTTAATTCAGATACATAAAATAACGAGCTCTTCAGAAAATTAAAAAAATAAAAACTGATTTGTATTTCCCTTCTCCTTACCTCTTTATTTAGTACGTACTATACATTTCAAAACTTGTTATGTTAATAATAAATTTCGAAAAGTATAAATGTTACTGAAGGTGAATGCGTGCAAGGTTACACCATACACAAGCCAATAAAAGAAATGATACAAGGCAATACACTTGACACTGTTTCCGTGAATAATGAAATAAGTTACATTGTACTAATTTTATAATTGAAAATCTTATATTCATAGAGTGTTGTTTTCATAACTAAAACTTTGATTTTAAGAATATACTTAGGATATACTAGTGAAATTAAATAAATCAAGACTTTAAAATGATACTATAAGTCAGAAGTGCATTAGTGAAGGAACAAAATAAGGTATGACGATCCTTTTCCAGATATCTTAGTTTTAATAAATGGAAAAGGCCCACTCGGACTTTTATCTTAAATCGTAATAAAAAATCAAGAATCTTTTTAACTTTTGGTAAAAGACCTTTTATGAGCTTAAGTTATTGAAGTCTTCTTATGAAAAGAAAAATAGGTGTTATGGGGCAAAAAAGTTTACCCTGTATTAAACATGTTAAAGGAAAAACCAAGGAGTAAGACTATTTGACGTAAACTCCTCAACCTCACATAAGAACATCCCTAAGGCATAACTGGGGAATTTGTTGATTCCAAATTTAATTGATTTCAAAAGTAATTGGTTCATTTTCCTTTGAAAGTACCCAATTTTGAGGATTTTTACCATTTTTCAACAACTTTTATCCATTTTGGGGCTACTATCATGAAAGAGACCACTGGTCTACAATTAAACATTTTTCATGCAGGTGTTAATATAAGAAATTTTATCATCCTTTGTTGCTTTTTCATGGCAAATTTACCATGCTGTCAATTTTGTCAATTTAGAATGTTTATCTGTTTCAAGAACAAAAAAGCATATTATTTCAACTTCTTCGTTATAAATGATTTAAAAATACATATTTAAGAAATTTGTAATGAAAACAATGATATGGCATATGCATGTTTTTGGTGAAGGATTTCTTGTAGTCCTCGTCCATATCCTCAACAGTTTGACTAATGCGTTCCCGTTAAGGATGTATACCTCTGAGGAGGCACACATTTCTAAAATTAAACTTTTTCAACCTAATTTTGGGGTTTGTAAGACTGTAAAAAAAAAGATTGATGAAGAAAAAATCACATGGTGTTGCACTTCTTTCTTTGCTTCGTCCCTTTGAAAGTATCCAATTTTGATAAATTCTAATTTTTCATAAATTTTTTACAATTTTTGGGCTATTTTGGTGGAAAAAAAATCGCATTTCCTCAATTAAACTTTTTTCATACTTTAGATTAAGATGAAGAAGACCAATCTGAATAAATTTAACCTACAAAAACTATAAGTGGGTGTTAATATATAAGAAAATTTTATCACATTTTGATGCTGTTTTGTGTCAATTTACCATGCTGTCAATTTTGCAAAATTGTGATTTTTCTCTGTTTTAAGAACAAGATGCATTATTAATTTTACTTTTTTGTTATAAATGATTGAAAACAATAAATATATAAGAAATTTAAACAGAAAAAAATGATATAGAATGTACATGCTTCTGGTAAAATCAATTATTGAACCTCTAACCCGTATTCTTTAAATTTCGACTAATAAGTCTGACTTGATTGGTAATAAAATTTGAAAAATTAATTACTCAAAAATTACTCATTGTACAAACACATTATTTTTACAGACTTGCGTTTGGTTACATCATTTTTAAAATTCATTGATATTTTCCACTTGTATCATATGTTTTGGTAATAATTCCAGAACAAGATTTCAACGAGACTGAAATGTCAGAATATAACATCCTTAATTAAGATACAGATAGCAAGATCCAAGAAAGGGCATTGTTTATAGTTATTATCTTAATAAATGCACTGGTATCTGCCAAGATCTTTTTAGCCAGTGATTGGTTGATTGTCGTCTGCTGTCGTTTATCATGTTTGTATTTCATTGATTGTTTTAATACTTTGTTCTTGGGCTATGCTGTTTGGGTATGGTTGGCATGTTTAGCATATGCCTGTCCCAAGTCATTGACCTGTTATTCAGTGTCTGTTGTTTTTTGCCGTATATCGTATGTATTTTTCGTTTGTTGTTTCGTCTTTTATAGCTTGTCATGTGGAATGGGTTTTATTTATCATGGAATGCATATAGTTGATAAAGTTTATGTCAGTCGGATAATGATTGAATGTTGTCTCATTGGCGATCATACCACATGTACACATTTCAAAATTGTTTACAATAAAAAATATTTTTCAGGGCCGTAGTACTGTCTGAACAAACTCTGATTTCGTTATAACATACCACTTGTGTGTTAGCTTCCACACATTATGAAAATAAGCTCTTTTACAATATTTGCGTATGCAAATCTTTTACATGGTGGTACGAAAAGCGAAAACAGCCACAATAGTTTAATATCATCATAACTTAAAACGTGATATTTAGGTTCTTTCGTTTTAATTTCCCCGGAGTTCGTTTTTTTGTTATATTATCTATTCTCTCTGATTTATAGGTCCGGTGGGAAGCCTCCTCACGAACACCTTCTCCTGTCGAGTATGTATTATTACAGGATCTGTTGTTGGTCTAATTGGATTTGTTCTAACCAGCCTGACAGAGAATATCTATATTATATATATCACATATGGACTAATAGCAGGTACGATATAACATGTTGATCAATTTGCATATATTTTTGTCTAAAGAAATCACATGATATACAATGCTCTTCATTAAATTGGTCATCTTTTACACAGACAATAATGATATGCCATTTATTTTTGCCAAAACAACGTTTTACTTTACTATTGATAACATAATTGAACAATATCGTTTATGGAGAAGACTTTCTAAGTTTGAAAACTAATGTCTGGTCCTTTAGTCATTTTCAACAATAGAATATGTTTAAGTTACCGTCTATTATTTTCCATACAGGTACAAGTCAGTCGCTAATATACACAGGAGTATTAGTTTCAGTTGGATACTACTTTGACAAAGGGCGTAGTATAGCAACAGGAATGGTAGTCAATGGTTGCGGAGTGGCTATGCTTGCACTCCCGCCTATTATGCATCAATGCGTCTCATCATTCGGAATTCATGGAACCTTTCGTCTGATCGGTGCCGGCTTTTTCCAGTGTGCAGTATTTGGCGCATTGATGAGACCAAACAATGTCGAAATCAACCGGAAAATGGACAATAAAACTAAGAATACCAAAGAATTATATGATAACCAATGTGTAAAATTGGCAAAATCTGTAAGGAATAGTTTATCGACGTTGGGTAGTGTTGAATTTTTTCTATTTTGTTTAAGTACGTTTTGCTGGAATGTTAGTTTTAACATTTCTAATCTTTATTTTCCGAAATATTTTAAAACCAATGGCGTTTCAAAGTTAGATGTGAGCTATTTGATTTCAGCAACGGGTATAGGTAATATCTGTGGTCGATACCTCATTGGACTAGCTGCAAGTGACCGTGAAATTGATAGCCGTCTCTTATTTTTTGGACAGTTCAGCTTGATTGGAATTTTCACTCTATTTTTACCATTTATGAAAAGTTTTACTATCCAGTTTGTATACATGACGGCCTTTGGATTATATACAGGGGGTGTATGGATTTTACAGACTGTTATACTTGTTGAACTGGTTTCCCTGTCCAATTTAGCTTCCGGGTTTGGTATCGTGATGTTATGTGGCGGATTTGGTCAGCTGGCTGTGCCTCTTCTTGCAGGTAATTTTATTTAATAAAAACAATCATCCGAAAAGCAGACTCCTCATATTAAAGATTTATATAAAGAAAATTGCATTTCGATCGAAAGTCCACACAAAACATGTTGACTGCTTATTGTATATATTCTAAATGAGAGGTCGGGACTCAACAACCTAATGATATAAAAAGATATTTTGAGGTTGAAATTCACTGGCAAGCAGGAGATTAGTGTTTGTATTTGTCTTGTAAATCGCACCATCTACAGAAAATTTGAATAGATTTAGCGTTGACATAAATATAAGATATGCTATCATCACCCAATTCCTAATTGCTATATCAAATAAACTCGTCATAGATACCATTTAATGGATTTAAATTTTATATCAAGGCCACCATTTGGTTACAACACAAAATCCGCACGTTGAGGCGGGCATCAGCTGATTAACGGCCAAAATGTATACTAGTCAAGCGAAAATGAGCGTCACACTCGGCTACGAAACAAATAAATGAACCAAAATTTAAAAAGAAATGACTTTACTCACAAAGTCTGAAATACAACCATGCACTGACGAGTTTTTTTGTTGCTTGGGTGTGCACACAAACATGTGGCTGGCAGGTTTCTGACCTTCTGCAGGTACTTTTCGTAATACTGTTTTGGAACATCAACCTTGCAAATGAAAGTGTGGTTGCCGGAACCAAGTTATATGGCATAACAAACCCTCACTCTAAAGCAATCATTTCTAAGTCTGATTTATGTTATGTGTGCAACTTAGACACTCATAAAACCTAAGATCTTACAAAACACTATTTTATACTCAATCAAACATCAATACATCAATACATCATAATGAAGTACAAGTATTATAAAAATTTAGTCGCATGAGAGTTGAACAGTGTCCAGATGAAAACTCACAACTAGAACTATTGCCGCCTTTCAATTTGTCGAAATTGAAAATATGTTGCTCTGGCTCTTTTTCGTTTAGAGTTTGGCATTCTCCAAAAAAAATGTCTTGGATTTACAGGTAACGTCCTCTATCAAACGGAGAGTAATTGAATTTATAAAAATCCTCAATGCTTTGCCTTGGAAAAAGCCGGAAATATCCAGAAAGAGGTAAACACGTGAGTATCAAATTGTTGTAGTCATTTCTTAATAGATATGCAGGTTTTATTAGCCGGAACTAGGAATGTCACAAGTTGTTTTTTTGTGTAGTATCGTTAATATGTACTTCCTGTACCAGTATTAATAGTTTAGAATCATTTCTTTTTTGTAGTTTTTTATATTTTTTGCTATAATTTATTTCGCTTTGACTTTTTTTTTATAATATTACCGGGATCCTTTTCTAATCTCTGCTGCTTATTACCAAAACCCTTTTCCAATCTCTGCTTCTTGTCACTGTGTTCCTTCGTATAAAAACAACAACGCACCACGACCTTCTTAGATGGAAATAAAAAAAATACCCAACACTTAAAAAAAAATTAAAAAAAAAACGGAATAAGGTTTATTTACTTGACATAAAAAATCGCTTAACATTTGAAACAAAAGTAATTATTACGTGTTCTTGATTAGTTTTCCGGTTTTTATTGAAAATAATCATGATATTTCAAATAAGTGACCGCATGTGTGTTTCTTTTGTAATCCAATACAAATGACTAAGTTTTGTTATCTGGAAAACAATGTCTTGATAAACATGCTCACATCCTTAATTATATACCAAAAGTAAAATCACAAAAATACTGAACTCAGAGTACAATTCAAAACGACAAATTCCTAATCAAATGGCAAATTCAAAATCTCAAACACACCAAACGAAGGGATAACAACAGTCAGATTCCATACTTGGTACACGCATTTTCTTATTTCTTATTTAGAAAATGGTTGCTTAAACCTGGTTAAATAGCAATCAAAACATTTCACTTGTATGACATTTGCGTCAAAGTCAATAATATTAACAACGATATATGAACAAAACAAACAGACGTAATCGGTAAAAATGTCAAAAATAGGGGTACAGCAATCAACATTGTGTTATCATAATCTTAATTACTATATATAAAAAAAATATGAAAAAAGGCATAAAAGACAAAGGACATTAGCAAAAATTAAAGACAAGAATACAAAAAGTTTAATAGTCCAATGATATAATGTATACAACGTCATATGTATCAAAGAAACACAAAAGGCATTTAGACAAACTACAATGTGTAATTTTCAAATATGTACCAGTCGACAGGTATGTACTCTATACTGTGTACCAGTCGACAGGTATGTACTCTATACTGTGTAGCAGGTGGCAGTTTGGTTAAATGTGTAATCCGACTTATATACTGAGTGCCAATGAAAACGCAACACTTTTGTTTTTCAAAAAAATCTTATAATTTTTTATATTATCTATATTAGAACTTTGTATAGTTGGTTTAAAATGACTTTTAAGACAATTGACGACAACTTTACGGTTGAGTGATTTTTGGAACAAATGCAAAGTAAGGGTTATTTTGAACGGAAATAAACCGAGTTCACCGCTTTTCAACATACGCACCATTTTCACGATTTTGTCATTTAAAGCTTGGCTAATGTTATGAATTTTCCCGCCCTTATTGTAAGGAAACTGCAAGAAACATTTGAGTAAATGCCAGGACTTTCTGACAACCAGCGACATGCAGTTTTGGGCATGATCCAATGAAGCCTTCCACTGCATTCAACTACGAGAAGAATGAAGTTGTAGCCTCTAAAATAACCCAAATCATCCACAAATTCAACCAAAATGGATCATTTAATGATACGCGACATCCCGGGGTACACAAAGCAAGAAACGCTCAGCCAGACCGATACATTTGGTCTTAAGCATATTCGATAAAGACTCTGATGGGTGAACAAAGGTCACGAGAGTTCAATGGTGGTCATGGTAGATCCTTTGGAGCAATTTCAGTAAAGCACCATTTGCGCAGAAATTGTTAAAGAGGACCAAAGTCTTTCCTTAGTGACATATAAACGGTCGTAAGGCGTAAATATCGAATTCTGTGGACCAAAAATCCTTCATTGTGTACCAAAAACCGTCAGTGGTGGTCCCATAGACATTTGGCACCCATCTTGGCCAAAAGTCATGTGTTTCGCCCGATTTTGGGCCGATCGAGCAAATTTTGCATCAGATTGGACATGGTTTAGACGATGAAAACCACCACCAATATCATAAAGTCAGCTTGAGTTTGATATGCGGGATAAGTGGAACAACATTCCTTGAGATCACAATAAACGCCCGAGATGATTAGTTCCACGGCGTTGTCGAGATTGCGTGAGTTGATGATTCGACATTGGATGTTTCATTTACCTATTGCGTCGGAAAGATGCAATAAAACATTTTTGTTTCATATCGATCAATTGTTAGTGTTGCGTTTTCATTGGCACTCAGTATATAAGTAATTTCTAAATAAGTTTGTTATGTGGTATCACGACATGCTTAAAAATATAAATCAGCTGTGAAATATGTAATGACATAAATAATATTAATCATATTTTGCAAGCAAAGCGCAAAACGAAAACAGTAACTTTGCGTAAAATACAGTGTACAACTATGAATTATATAGTGCAGAAAAAAATGACTTCAAACCTTTTCAATTTTAATTATTTGCAGAAATATTGGAAAATGACAGTCATGACAACGTACCAGATATAGATTTACCAAAAGCATTCGCTGTATCAGGTAAACATTAGTGTTGTGTATAATGATTAGATAGAGATCACAAATACATGTAAGGCTATCCCGGGTTTAACATTAGCATAGTGTAGAGGAATATACTAGTGTTATCACAAACATATTTGGTTGTTACATGTAGGTACCTCAAAAAAGAAAAGATTACGAAGTGTCAAGTTTGGTTGAAATTGTACATGTAAATTTCGATATTTCAGATCCTCCTGAATCCTAAAATATGTAGTTGTTATGTAGTTTTATGAATCAGCAGTGATTTTTCCAAGCTGCCTCTCTAGAAGCAATTTCTATAATGTGATAAGTCATGCATTTATGAATTGAAAAATGCATATGTGTGACTCTTATATGAATTCATTGAAATAATCTACAGAATAATGTATTCCGGGATCTAAGATAGTAGTTTCTAAAGGTTTACGTGATTTTCGTATAATTTTCCTTTTAATGATTATTTTCAACAAAATACTAGTGTGGACGCAGATCATTGTGTCTGTTTGACATTTTTGTGTTGCCAAAAGTGATTTCTTTTTGTTTTCCTGAATATCAGACCTGTACCTCACACTCAAAATCATTATGCAGCATACCCTCTTTTTTTGGAATATCATTTGATTCTTTTAAGTGTCGTAAGAAACGTTCAGTATTTTGTACATACTTCAGGTCGTTTGTTTTCTCATTGAATTGTTTTACATTTGCATTTCGGGGCGTTTTATAGCTGCCTCTGAGGTTTTGGTTTTAATCATTGGTGAAGGCCGTACGGTGTCCTTTATGTCATCTGGTCTTTTGTGGATAGTCCTCTTAGTCGCAATACCACATGTACAGTTTCTGCATATTTTTATATGTTACACAACTCTGCTTTCTTATAGAAGCAATAATTCAAAATTAGTAGAGGAACACATTATGTGCATTTCTTCATAATGCGGTTTGAATATGCGAGTGTTTGTGGGGAAATGTATGCGTGTATTTCTCGTATGATAGTTCCATTTATGTCATATCTTATTTATTTTTAGCCATGGCGTTGTCACTTTATTTTCTTTCTATGAGTTGGACTCTCCCTCTGGTATCATAAAAAAATCGCCAATATTTTATTTCAGTTTGTTCATAAAGACTGTAATTAAGTTAAGAATCATGCCACAATCAGTAGTAAGGAATTTCGTTTTGATATTTGACATTGTTAAAAACTGTCTAATAATTCTAAGCGATAACAATACCTTGCATGACGCTTGAGGCTAGATAAGCTTCTGGGTGCAAAAAGTGTATTTCGGTCGTGTATTTGTTTTTTCTTTCTTTGAAAATATCTTATTTTGTACGTTGATGTTCGAAACGAGGATATATTAGCCTGAAAGAATAATTTGGACTGAGATGGAAGTCCAAGTACCTCCTAAAGTTGTTTTTCCTCTAACAGACCGCATTCAAATGCTCGGCTACTATTGTTATGTTATTATTGTAATCGAGGCAGTTCAATTATCTGGATGTTACAACTGTGTCAGAAAGTATTAATTTCAAAATATTCTAAAACTACTTTTGGTCAAACTTTCAAAATCCAGTGGCGCATTTGACTATTTTTGGACAATTCTAATCAGTTGGAATATACAAAAATTAGTGATGTATGTGAATGTTAATAAAAGGATATTTGGTAAACACACACGACACAGCAACCAACCGACAATTAAAAGGACAACGGTAGCATTTTTGGAAGAACAGACAAACGCACGGAGGGATAAGGGTAGGAATAATGGAGAAGGCAATACACTTCCATTCTACAGTATAATAAAAACACATTAACATAATGATTTACATTTCAAATCATGTTTTACGATCTTTTCGATTATTCATAAACTAAGGCATTTAAATAAAAAAAAAGCAAGTAAACTGTAACGTTATGCTTGTATACATAGATGTCTGCTTCAGTGATCTTACACTGTTCTACTTGATTTACCCTTTGGATCTCATTAAGTTTAGAATAAGTGTGTCATGCAGTTAAAAGTTGTTTTTCTAAAATAACTTGAAGTAATGAAGCAATTAATGTACAGTGTGAACAGCTAAGTTAACTGGGTTCACCCGTCCAGCGTAAAATGTATTCATCCACCATTAATGAATTATAATTTGTGTTTATAGTTTATAGTTTGATTACCAAACAAGTAGAGGGAAATTGTCAGAATTAATTGAATTTTGAAATTATTTTGTATCGGCAAGCCTTCAGATGTTAGGATACTTTAAAATATATTTTAAATATTTTGCACTTTTAATTGAATTGGAAGAATAAGTATAGTCGCCATCACGTAAACATTAGCACCATGTTTTTGGTTAAAAAAAACTTTCTTTAACCACCAACCACATTCCTTCAAGGTGACGTTTTTCTAGTAGCGGAATTTGAGTTTCTTAAGGGTACTGTCAGGATAATATTTTTTTATATTGGGAGAACTAAAGCGATTAGCTATTGATTCTGATGCAATAATTTTGTTGGAATGTTTTCTCCGAAAACATAAATATTGACACTACGACATCTTTTAATTAAATTTTTTTTTTGAAGAATTACAGACAAATAAAAAACGGAAAAGTCGGAATAATTGAATGCTACTTTTTCTCTCTTTTCATCTTTCATAATGTTCTTTTTCATATCCGTTTTGTGTAACATTTCTATTTGTTCACTCAAGTGTGCTACTATCAATGGCAATGGTTGATACGCCACAACAGTAATAAAGATTTTCTCGGATCCTCAATGCTCTTTAATTTTGTTCTTGTTTGGCTTTATAAATATTTTGATATGAGCCTCACTGATGAGCCTAATGTAGACGAAACATGCGTCTTGCATACTAAATTATAATCCTGGTACCTTTGATAACTATTTACACCACTGGGTCGATGCCACTGCTGGTGAATGTTTCGTCCCCGAGGGTATCACCAGCCCAGTAGTCAACACTTCGGTGTTGACATGAATATCAATAATGTGGTAATTTTTATAAATGATCTGTTTACAAAACTTTGAATTTTTCGAAACACTTAATAATTTTCTTATCCCAGGCATAGATTACCTAAGTCGTATTTGGCACAGCCTTGGAATTTTGGATCCTCAATGCTCTTCAACTATGTACTTGTTTTGGCTTAATGAATATTTTGATATAAGCGTCACTGATGAGTCTTATGTAGATGAAACTCGCGTCTGGCGTACTAAATTATAATCCTGGTACTTTTGACATACTTTAAAATTTGTTTTACATGCACACGTATTTTGCATCTTTACGCAATCGTAGTTTTGAACGTTGTTTTCCATTTAGACTCGTTTACTTAAAAAATTGTATATTATTTATACTAGTATACATTTAGAAATTTTGTCCTTATTTTAAATTTGTGAAGAATTACAGGTAACTTTTTATGAAAAGTATAACAAATTGAGAACAATAAAAAAAAAATAATATATTTTTTGATTTAAATTTTTTCTTTGTGAAATAATGGCGTTTAGGTCTAAATTTAAATTCTTTAATATATAAAACCTTGACAGTTTATTAGTGATCCGTTTAAACCATGTCAATGTCACAAAACATGAACTATATCTTTAAATCTTTTTACATATGTTAATAACTATTTTTTGTTGGATAAACGTAATAACCAAATTACCATCCCTTATTTTTATAGTTTTTTAATCAATGTTGCTCCAATCTCAGTATCATATAATTACATTAGATGTATGTTTCATTATACTACGTTATTTTGCTTAGCTACACTGCAATCTCGCGTTATTCCTCAATCAACTCCATTACACAATAAAATGTATCACTCATGATGACACAAGGTCTGACAATAAAGTGCACAGGTAAATTAAATAAAAACTTGAAAAAAATCGTGTTTTCATGATCCTTGCTAAAAAATGTAATTATAAGTATTGAATGCTTGTTTTTGTAACTTCATAGGGTTGTAATAGCGCTGACCGTGCGAACATGTTTAGAATGAGCGTTTCCGCTTCATCTACACTCAAATAAAGTTACAAAAAGGAAGTCTTTGAACAGTTGAAGTGATCGTGCAAAGCAGATAACTACTAATAAAATATTCAATTATAATAAGAGGTGGAATACCATTATGACGGTTATACGACAATTGGGGGGGGGGGGGGGCTGGCTAAATTATACAATATGTACATTGTAAGTTAACAGGTTGAAATAATCAGCCACACATAAATAGTACCCATATAACTGGACATTGACAAAACAATTTACGTCCCGTTGACATTTATACTTTAGAACCATCCGTGAAATACACCAAGTCATTTATGGAACCGAACAAATACAACTGCTACAGCTTTTCGCATAAAAATCATTTTACTATTACTTTTTCATTTGAATTCATATTCTAAAGCAAACAAACAAAAAACATCACACAGTTAAGATAAATCTCCGATAAAAATATTAGTGGCATTTTATTTGTTGACTCAAATGCCAGCTCGACCTTGCTAATAACGTCGGTATCAAAAAACAAAAAATGTAATCTATACATGCTATATGTATGACACACACAGTTCTTTTGGTTTATGAGAAAACATTGAAAAGGAAGATGATTTAACATTGTGTGGATCAGTTTTAAATTCATTTCCAAACTGTGGAGTGCATCTTTAACTGCATAAGAATGAAAGCTCTGTCTGAGATATTCGACCATTTTCGTACTTTTTAAAGACAAACTTCATGTTGGCCACATGCCTGACTTAATTATAACTATATCTAGTTCTAATTATGCGTTTTTTCTTTCAGGTTCTCTTTACATTTTATCAGCTATATTGTGTGCGTTAACATCAAGGAAGTCGTCGTCTCAATATAGTTCTGTAACAAATTTAAGTCACGGTGACGAAAAGAAGAAAAATAATGACATTGAATTAAATGATGATTTAGAAATTGAATTATTTATAGAAAAACGATGAATTTCTAATTAATGGTTTGTTATTTTATGGATTTATCTTTGAGAGAAGCAAAAGATAATAATAGATTATAATTAGATAAGAAATGATTGAAACACTATAATATATTTCATATGTCAGAAGCGATTTTCTCGATTTGCCTTCATTAGGAACGCTTAAAGCAAAATATTTGAAATAAAATTGAGAATGGAAATGGGAAAGTCCGAATGTATACGAAGCAAAACAGTTGAAGAGCTATATGACATAAAGAACATAACATGTTACCAATCCTGATAGTAAAGGCGTAGAGATAAAACACTAACTATCGTATCACTTGACTTTACTTGCAAGGAGCAGCGCGACGGTAACTGGTGACAGGAGTGGGTAAAGAACTGTCTAATCAATCAGGGTTTTTGAGACTATCCACTATATTTGCGCGGGTTTATGCATATCACTCACAGGTCAACTGTCTTCTGGGAGAAGACTATATAAGTTTTATTAACTTGTGTCTCATCCCTTTTGCCCATTTAAGCAAATAAAACATGTTAAAATTATATTAACTGTCTTTTGTTTTGTTAACTGTAGTTTGGTTTTGAACATATAGTGTTGTCTGTTTTTCTTTTCGATTGTTTTATTTTTATTGACCGTTGGTATATTCCCTCTAGTTTACAAAACAGTTTTTGTAATATAGCCAAATGATTGTCCAGAAACAAGAGGTTACCAAGAGCCTAAATCGCTGACCTGGTTAAAGATGCCATTTTATATTTTATTATTATACTTAGTGCAATTTGTTATGTTTGCTCATTTGTACATTTTATTTAGTGACATTTTCTAATTTCAATTTTCATGTTTTATATATTTATAATAAAAAGTAAATAGGACAAAACCCATAACAATTGCTTGTTTATAAAATAGTAGAACATATATTCAGTGTACCGATGCTGTAATTCAGCTACAATATGACATGTATTCTTAGTCAACTAAAAAAACAAGAGTTATCTCTCTTTATTACGACAATGCAATGCCAATCGGTATGTTTTTGAAGGTTCTATGACCTCTCAAAATAATGTATAAATGTTGTTTTTTTTCTCTATTTAACAAGTGTTTCTCAAAATATAAAAATAAGCAGATGTGGCATGTTTGTCAAAGAGACAACTCAAAACAGAAGACCAAACGACATTTTCTTTTTTAACAAATAAAGATCACTGTTCGGCCTACAATAAGGAATAAACCCATACCGCGAAGTCAGCTATAAATATTCAAACAAACCAAATAACGGCCTGACTTTTGTACAAAATAATAAACGAAAACCAAATATGATTTACAGCAACAAACGACAAACACTGAATAACCGGTTCCCGACTTGGAACAGGCACATACATAATGTGGCGGAGTCAATTTAGTTTGTTGGCACAAAACCTTACCTTGGACAGTGGTGTAACTAAATTCTTCATAGAATGGTGTATAAAGGTATAGGTCGTGGTAAGCAATATTTGCAATACATCATATTCATACATACCTATTCACATTGATGACACAATACAACTTTTGGTTTCAATATTCTTGTAAGTAGTGGCAACCAGAAATATCCCTATATGCATCTTTTCAACCATTTATGTGACCCTTTTATGTACCTAGTAACGCGTTTAAACAATCATGTAAACTATTATTGTATTTATATGCATTTACATCGATTTTTCAATTAGATAATGTTTGCCCCTTGATTGTACCGCAGGGCTCGGTCTTTGGGCCGAAACTGTTTTGTATTTTCGAAGAAAAAACAGTAGATGAAGTTTGAAGGCGCCACGGAATGTGACACTTTTCGTACGCAGATGATAAGCACTAGACCGCAATGAGACCGAACCGATCATATGTACAGACTAACGTAACAAAAAAGTTTTGTCTGATATTGGCGATTGAATTAATGCCAACATGTAGAAACTTAATGAAGACGAAACAGAATTTATTATCTTTCATAAGTATGTTGTAAGTATTTTATCCATTTTTTTGCATCGCATTTGTAATTAAACTAGAAATATCGTTCATATTTTCCAACATAAAATGAAACATTTTTTCGGAAACATTTTTAAATTTGTCTCAAAACGTTGACAAAGAGAGATAATTCTAACTTTTTGTCATTGGAAAACAAGTGTGGACACAGACTTATGATGTCTGATGAGCGAAAATTTATACTGACTTGTTTAGGGGTGGATTGATGTGGATGCCAGCAGACGCGCATGTAAAAAAATGAAAAGTATGTTGTGTTGTCTGTTCAGCAATTGTGGAAAACGTTTCACATTAAAATAGCTATACCATATCAGATACAAGTCACAAAACGTTGACAATGAAGGACAACTCCTAGTGGAAAAATTTTAATATTACAATGATCGTTGTAGTTTTTTCATATATTGTGCCATTTTGATTTTAAATTATGAATTTGATGCAAGAAACAATTGACAATCATTTGAATATTCAGTAAACAATTTAAAAAGCACTGTTAACACAATAATATGCATCACCGTCTTTTAAGTTTCATCCAGTTTACACTGTTAACAAAAAATATATCACTATCTATAGAACTCAATAGTAAAAATAACATTTAGTATTGATTTCAACATGCCTAGACCACAATGGGCAAACTTATATTGAAAAGTAAAAATATTAGTTAATGCAAGATACAAAATGATACCAAAAAAAAGAACGTTATAGATTAGGTTGCACTTTGTAAATACAGCTGTTTTTCAAACCACGCCTCTTTTGGGGAGATTTATAATTTTCATAGATAAATAATTTTGTGTATGTACTGGTTACCAGTTATGATCTCTGTGTTTCAGCTAATAGAAAATATCTTGGGAATGTTACTAGTAAATATGCATATGCATATCGGTCATATTGCAGTCTGAAGAAATCCTTACGTCAAGGCAAGGGTAGTACTTAATTTTAGTGTAAGTTAAAATTCTTAAAAGCTGGGGGCATATAAACATTAAAAAAAAGCCGTACAGTCCTATAATTTTACCTTTGGAAAAAAAGAAGTGTATATGAGCTTCCCATTCCTAATGAATTTTCTCAACACTTCGTAGTAAAAGTGACACAGTTTTAGCCGTAAAAGGAGTTCCTATGGGAAATTTCATTTTAGATATTTGCAAAAATGCAACCTATAAGCTTCTGTTTGCCCTTGCCAGTTTTGTCTTATCTAAACTGGTAAAACGTGATTATACTATATATGAGTATGCATATGCGGTGACAGATGGAAAGACGTCTTGTATTGGAATAGAAAAGAGCAAACTATACTCTTATTGTAGATGTATAACTCAAATTTGATATCAGGTCATCTTTGAACCAGAATCTTTAACAATAGTTATCAAAGATAACAAACGAGACGATTTTGGTTTTGTAATTATCAATTTCCGCCGTCTCAGTAACAAAATATTAGCTTCACCAACATATGGGATACTACTGTTGCCTTTATATATGTTTCCCAACTCATTTTGGTATCAAGAGCTTGAGGCTGCTACTCCGAGTTTTTAAAACAGCACTATTGTTTAAGCAGAAAGTTGATGAACCTAGGGTTGTGTCAAATAACGTCCTTTTTTCAAAAAACGTTTATTGGAAGATACCAATACCTTGTTGGTAAATATTCCGTATCAACTTCACAAATAATACACGATGGTCTTGAAGTATATATACTATGTTCTTTGTTTATCATCTTGATTACGTGTTACAGTTTTCTTTTATATGTCTTTGAAAATAATAACTTTTAATGTATAGTTAATTTTTGGTAATATCCATTTTTCGTGGCTTGGTAATTATGCTTTCCGTCCTTGTGTTATTGAACAATGGCAATGTTTTGTATTCCTGACTTTTGTTTTTGCTAATTTGCTTTGTCTTTATGCCATTTTGTTTTCTTTTGTGACATATTTCTTTGTTTTTATAGTGAATTAAAATACAATGTTTCCTGTTGTATCTCAATTTTTGACATTTTTTACAACTTTTTTGAATTTTGGATCCTCAATGCTCTTCAACATTGTACTTGTTTGGTTTTATAAATATTTTGATTTGAGCGTCACTGATGAGTCTTATGTAGACGAAACGCGCGTCTGGCGTACTAAATTATAATCCTGGTACCTTTGATAACTATTTACCGATTATATCAGTTTTTGTTCACATATTGTTGTCAATATAATGAAATTGTATGCGACAGTCATACAAGTGAGAGATATCGCTAGCTATTGCTAGCTAAAAAAACAGGTTCAATCCAACATTTTCTATTTAAGAAAAAAAACCAAGTTAGGAATATTACATCCATTAGTTTAATGGGTTTGAGCCTTTGGATTTGCCATTTGATTATGGACGTTTTGTTTTTGAATTTCACTCGGAGTTCGATTTTGTTGTTAATGTACATTTTCCATGAAGCAATATCATCAGAGAATATGAAGAAATCAGTAATACCAACGCATACACTTCAAAATTTGAAATTCAAGTACATATAAGAGATATTTACCTGGTTTTCCCACATAGCATTAAAGCACCACCATGACATATATTCTGTCGTCTGAATAGATTTTATGAAATGTAGGATTATTGAGGAAATAAAAATTAAGTGGCACAGTGCATTTTTGGAAATAACACGGTGCTACATGTATATGATAAGTTCTACAAGCTCACATTCATGTACAAACACTCTATAGCTATAATGTGAAACATGAACCCCACCAACTACATGAGATTGGCTCAGGAGACTCTATTTAGTAAGCAGTTTCTTCTGGACTAGTGTCACACGTCGTGATGATCATTGTATGTACAACTCTAGTGACAAGTCTGTAATCTCAGGTCGTATCTAGTAAAAAAAACTCTGCTCCTCTTACAGATAAAACAAGTAAAAGGTGAATTGTTTAACGTTTTTCTATAAATAACTTCAGTTCTGATTCATCGTTTAAATCAATGTCATTACTTGTCTTCTTTTCGTCATCATGTCCTGAGGTTGTTAAAGAATTAGATTTAGATGACGGTTTCCTTGCTGTAAATGCAAACAGCATAGCTGATAGAATGTAAAGAGAACCTGAAAGATTAATACGTACTATTAACGCCCTTGAAATATACTAGTAGTTGGAATCAAATCAGTCATTAGGGATACAGTAAGTTCATCTAAAATAAAAACAAGAAGATGTGGAATGAATGCCAATAAGGTAACGTTCCTTCGTGTAAAAAACTCGCAGTTCTGCCTTCAACAAAAGCAAAACTCATACCTCATTAGTTAATTGAAGGAACAAGTGCCGTATGCACTGTACGTACGTAGCAATGATTGAGATCTTATTTTTGTTTAATTTTGATTAGGTCACTCGGTTTCTAGTCATTGTTTTTGCCCATCAATATCTACGATTCTTTGTTATCTATTGTTTATATGCATTTTTATTTTACATGTGTGATCATGTAAAACACTCACGTCTAAATTAACCACAAAGTCCAGAATAATAAAATGTAAACATAAAGCGACAAAATAGTCTTGAAATCGGTTAAGTATTCCCATAATAGGTTTATAATTAAAGGTTTTAAATTTCTAAACAACGTGGTATTTTAGCTGTTTAAATTTTTTTTTTCATAATATAGAGAAGATAGTGAGAATATACCGATCTTCTAATGACACTTTCTTAAGTTTGAAGTGTTCTTTATATCCTCTTCCAGATCACCTAGTTACAGGTTGTGAGTGCGAGTTTATGTCGAAAACAACTTTTATTTTTCTTATTAGTCAAATTGAGCATGTAAATGGGGAATGTGTCAAAGATACAACAATACGACCATAGAACAGACATCAGCCGAACGCCACTTATGGGTCTTCAATGCAGGGAGAAACTATCGCATTCGGAGGCCTGTTTCAGCTGGCCCCTAAACAAAAATGTATAGGGATTGTTTTACTTGAACATTTGTATTGTCCTTTTTTCTTGTAAACTTACAGGTCGTTTTTTTTTTTTTTTCTCTGATAAAGATACTCTAGGGGTGCCCCTTGATCTAAGTCGCATAATTCCTGAATTTGTGTTCACTTTTATTTAAAATACAATAGCTCAAAATAGGACAATCAATGAACAATCAAATAAATACAGACAGAACTCACAGTTTTCTTTTTCGGTTAAACTAACCAATGAATGTATATCTCTAATCAACAATATTGAATAAATTCATTTACCAATAAATGAATTGAATATGAAGATTGTTGTTTGCATCTCCCTCCGCAATGGAGGGTGAGGGCCTTGGGTAAGAAATTCCGTTCGGATAGCGGGTTAATTAATGTGGAGAGTATGTGTTCACAGAATCGGTTTGCAAGCTGTCTTATTTCGTTCCTCGTAAAGATAAACATACTAGTACTATCGATGTGTCACATCGCTCTCTAAAAACTGGTCTAACACTAGGGTCATAAATTAGTAAGTTTCTGTGTATCAGCTTACTACTATTGGTCGGGATTAATTGTACTGTCGGATTATTGGTGTGTCGGACCAATGAGGCGTCGGACTAATGAGGTGTCGGACAAGTGGGGTGTCGGATCAATGAGGTTTCGGACTAGTGGGGTGTCGGACTAACGGGGTGTCGGAACATCGGGGCTGCCCCATCGAAATTATCATGAAATTGAGCTATTTCCTACAAAATATACAAATATGTAGAAAAAATGTACATACGTTATCATTAAGATACATGTAAGATACGACTTAACATGTAAACAACCCCTGAACTACAATGTTATATGGAATCGTCCATAATGTAAACCCCTAAAATACAATGTTGTATGGAATCGTCCATAGCAGGCTAAAGACATAGAATTCGCGAATACACGGTTTCCGCTGTTAATGCCAGTTGTCATGACTGACATTAGATAAAATGCATATAGATATGTCTATAAACAGCTGATAAAGTCTATTCAATAGTTTAACTGTTTTGTTCGTTGAGATGTGTGGGATTGTGCAGGACATGTGTCCCTTCGCGGCCTTCAGTTTATATTATAGACTAGAGAAGAGACTAGATGCGTACAAACCTGATGTCAAATGAAGATATAGGAAATTTTATAACGCCAATTCTTTGAATGTATGAAACACAAACACATATGACAATTTTTCACATAAAATAGATTGTAAAATTTTCCAAATGAACGTCCATTAAAATTATGAATATTTCCTGCGCAAATTTCATGGGATAGACCAAAACGAATTTTAGGTGTGTGTTGTCATTAACATTCGGGTCAATGAACACAGTTAGATAAAATATATAAATATGTTAACTATATCTATATTGGTTTTTCAGAAAAGTGACTTTACCAGAAATTTTTTTTGTGGTAAACAACGGTAAATCGCCTATGGTGTGTGTATGTAATAGTCCATGGAATTGTCCAAACCAATACAGGTGAAATACGTAGATTTATAATTGTGGAAACAGCATTAAGATCAGATATAAGATCCTCGTGAGCCCGTAGTTAAAAGTGAAAACTTGTAAAACATCAAAATTTGCTGAAATTTGCTCGATTTGCCTTGAAGTGAAGACAATAAGAATTTGCGTGTAAAGAGTGAACCCCCTATAAAAAAAATACTGTGTTTTTTAATCGGAAGCAGGACAAATCGCCCTACTGGCAAATCGCCCCACTTTTTTACCAACTCGCCCCACGTTTAAAAAATCAAGCATCTATAGTAAAAAAAAAAGAGTCTCAAATACGAATTAATTTTTGACATAAAAGTTATTGATTCGAGGGTATTTAGGAAATGAATTGTAAAAGAGGGACGAAAGATACCAAAGGGACAGTCAAACTCATAAATCTTAAACAAACTGACAACGCCATGGCTAAAAATGAAAAAGACAAACAGACAAACAATAGTACACATGACACAACATAGAAAACCAAAGAATAAACAACACGAACCCCACGTAAAACTAGGGGTGATCTCAGGTGCTCCGGAAGGGTAAGTAGATCTTGCTCTACATGTGGCACCCGTCGTGTTGCTTATGTGATATCAAATCCGGTAAATAGTCTAATTCGGTAGGTCACATTCAAGAAAGGGAAGGGGATTGTAGTTACGACGTAGGAACATATCCGATATCGTTTATGAAACGGTTATTCCATAACGGTCAACCAACTCGTGATTGCGTCCGTAAAATTGACGAAGGGATGATTTCAACGTAAAAGATGAGATCAAGACATAGTAGTTGTGTTTCTTTTTTGTGAACTTTATTTATTTCAATGTCATGTTGAAAGGGTCTGTTTATTCTTTTGATACATCAGCCTAAAAAAAACCACACTCATATGCATTGGTTATTTAAAAGTAAAGATATTTCGGGTTTAAAGTACGATACATCAGCCTATAAAAAACACATTCATATGCGTGGGTTATTCTAAAAGTAAAGATATTTTGGGTTTAAAGTACAACTATTAACTTTTCTATATTGTTAAATTGACTTTGATTCTATTACGATGCACTTATAAAAAAAAATATAGTCCATGCAGTTGATACGGTAATTTAATTTTAAATGATGCTACAACGTTACGAGCAAAGTTTAGATTTTAAAACATTTCATTTTTATGTATCTTCCAATGCACACCTACCCATTCATTATGCAGGTTCAATAAAGTCAAGATTTCTGTAGCTAGATCTAATGTAGTTGCAAGCATTTAAAAATGAATGGATACACAAATAAACTATACCCTCATTACAAATACGAAGGATAAATCTACATAAAATGATATAACAAACTGAAGCTGTTACAAATTAGTCGTGTTTTTTTAAATAACCGATTTCAACAAATGAAGTAAAATACATTAAATATTCCATACACTCACTAGCATGTACTCAGGAAATTTGTGATCGACATCTAGTATTGTTTCTATTCAGGCATTTATATTCAGATATTTAGCCGTACAAACAAAAAGATATCTTCGTACCAGTCCAATTGTGGTCAATTGTATCGATTATCAGGTTGTCTGGATGTTGCTATTGTAAAGTATTAGTTTCACAGTATGAAGGTTTTCGTCGAGCAGTTGATATTTTACAATATCAAAATGCAGGTAATCTGATAATCGATTTATCGGGCTGTATTTACCTCTTTTGGAAGCGTTTTCTTGGTTTTACCAGCAACTAGAAGATGGTTTGATATATTACTCTGCTGAGCTCGTAATAAGAACCGAGTATCAGATTATCTTCATATATCAATAGTAAAATATCAGTTGCCCGACACATATGAAGGCTTTTTTTATCTCGTTCGCAGCGCTCACGGAACAAAAAACTTCCTATTGTGTCTCGCAGCTTACATTTTACAATATCAACATGCAGACAACCTGATAACTGTTATTTTTTAATAGCTGAGCAGAGTGATAAAGTCAGTGGGACGACCGATAAGTATTTTTATCGGAATATACGGCTTTATAAGGTTCTGTCAAATTCGTATATTGACAAAAAAACAATGTTATATAAGATTGGGGACAGTGAATTTAGGACAAAAGTTTCCAAAATGTTGCATAAACCAGTATTTGTGATAACTCTGCTCTAGATTCTTAACTATGATAGATGCATTAACTTTAAAACGTAAGTAGATATATTTGCTAACAACATTAATGATTTTCTTGATGAACAGTTGTTGCTTACAAAGAATTACAAACCAGGAGTTCCCAGTGATGCAGTTGAATTCATATAAAATTTTATCAAGAGTTGGTTGAGTGTTTGTTATTCAATATCTGTCCAAAATTAATGGATACAACGTTTGTGGAGCAGTTTCTGCCTTCCCTTCTGGAACACCTGGGATCATCCACGGATTTTGTTGAGATCTTGTTGCTCAGTTTTTAGAAACCATGTATGTTTGGTTTCAGCTGGGTCTGAATGTCAACATGTACCATTACCAACCAAACAAGACACTTCGTTACTTTCATAAGTACTTAGTTATAATAAATAATTATTTTGTCTTACTATCACAATGATATATGCTTATACAAAACGCTATTCTGAACAAAAGGAAAACCGTTTTCCTCAAATACCTATTGTGTGTGTTATTCATAACACTCATGTTTACCTGATACTGCGAATGCCTTTGAAAGATCAATATCTTTTATGTTGTTATTGGTACTCTCCTGCAAAACTTCTACAAATAATGGAAATTAAATAAGTTCGAGATTTTTTGTATTACATGTTTATAATTTAATGTGTACGGTACATCATTTACCCTTTTTGAATGTTTTCTTTGCTATGATTACAAAGTATGACTAGTCTTCCAACTTCGATATACGTTTCATCACTGATTTAATTCTTTTAGCGTGTCTTGAATAGTTTTCGATAACATTCGTATTGAGAAATTACAGGACCAGTGACAGTGACTCCTATGTTCAAAATGACCTTTAAAAAACTAGTTTACTGTGATACTTACTAACGCACTCCTATCGACTGTCACATATTTTTTAACCGACACATTTGTGATATTAGCCCATGCGATTCAAGACTATCAGCAAATTAATCAAACCGTGTTTTGCAAAATAACAAAACTTAGTCCCTTAATAAAATTGAATAAAAGAACGTTTATGATGCTTGATTAAAGTATAAAATTTGATTTGTGTGTTTTTGATTTTTTGTCTAATATGCACAAATGATTTTAATATTCTTGGAGATGACTGCATTAATAGTTAACAAAAATGTAAAACATGCTACACAAATCAACAACTGATAATAGACAGTATGTTGGACATTTTTATTGACAACATATTTGTTGAATTTTGAGGTAAGCTTTTTTCAACATATTGTCTACATTCCTATTGAAACGAACTGTGCACTTGTTCTTGTCGATCTCTTTCAGTTATCATATGTATCGGAGTTCCTTTTTACACTTGTCAAAAACAAGAAGATCAAAGAAGCCAGATTATCTAATTCCACATTCATATATATTGATGATGTTCTTTCTATCAACAATCAAATTTTTTTCTGATTTGGTTCCTGGTTCCATTCATATATCCCACAGATCTAGATATTTCAGAAAAATAGAGACACGGCTGCCTTCGCTAAATTTTTAGACTTATACCTCGAATTAGACATACACGATCATCTCAGTATCAGAAATTTTCACAAACGAGACGATTTTACTTATGAAATTATTAATTTCCCGCAGATAGTAGCTATATACCAACTTCACCTGCATATGTAACTGTTTATTTCTTCCTCTGTGATATTTTATCCTGAGGATAATTTGTCACAGTAATTTTTTTCCAGGCATGGTATTTCACAGGTAGAATTTTTCTAGTGGAGTGAAAATCTATATATCAAATACACTATTATTATTTCATAGTATTTGTAAAGGATAAGTTTTTTTTCCTAATAACTATTCAGTAAGTTAACTACCCAGATAGAATTTCACGGCAAAGGAAAAAATATCCCAGGGAAATATTTTCCTCCGGATAAAAAAATAACAACTACTGTGACATATTTTCCTCTGGATCAAATTTCACCCGGATATAATTTTGCTTTACACTTATAGGATATACATTTCCAACTTATTCGGTATTCAAGAGTTTGCAGCTATTGAAGATTATTTCCTTCTTAATAACGTGTTAAAGTATTCTTTTATTTGTTTTTTTTTTAATATTGCATTACTTTTTAGTCTATTTGTTGTGATATCCATTTGACGTGGCTCTATACTTATACATCTCGTCGAAGTGTTATTTTGTTATTGTAAAAGTTTGTATTCTTGTTTGTCATTTTCGTTAATATGCTTTATCTATTTACCTTTACGTTTCTTGGTTACATATAAAAATACTCTGTACTTGTCCATCCCGTCCTTGTGTTATGGTAAATTCATGGATGTTTGTCTTTCATTTTTGCTAATGTCATTTGCCTATATGCCATTTTATGTTTCTTTGCTGCATATTTGTTTGTTTTTATAGTGATTAAGATTTTAACACAATCCTGACTGCTGTACCCCAATTTTTGACATTTTTATTTATAATGTCTGTTTGCTATCTTCACACATCGTTGTCAATATAGTGGAATTGTATGCGTCTGCCTTACAAGTGAGAGGTTTATTCTAGTTTTAAAAACAGGTACAATTATTTACATAAGAAAATGTCTGTAACAAGTTAGGAATATGACATTTGTTATCCATTTGTTTGATGTGTTTGAGCTTTTGATTTTACCATTTAATTAGGGACTTTCCTTTTTAAATTTTCCTTGGTGGTCGGTATCTTTGTGATTTTAGTGTGAACGTTCAAGCTTTTTTCAAACGTAACAATGCATTTAGACTAATTATACCTTACTATCGTAGGTGGGGCATAAAAATTACCTGCAAGAAGGGGCACAACCAGCTGACCTAGTCCACCACATAGCATCATGATTCCATAACCGGAAGCTAAATTGGACAGGGAAACCAGTTCAACAACTATAACAGCCTGTAAAATCCACGCACCCCCTGTATATAATCCAAAGGCCGCCATGTATAAAAACTGACTTGTAAAATTCTTGTAAAAAGGTAAAAATAGAGTGAAAATTCCAATCAAGCTGAACTGTCCAAAATGTAAGAGACGGCTCCCAATTTTACGATCACTTGCAGCTAGTCCAACGAGGAATCGACCGCAGAGATTACCTATACCCGTTGCTGAAAGCAAATAGCTCACATCTAATTTCGAAACGCCATTAATTTTGAAATATTTAGGAAAATAAAGATTAGAAATGTTATAACTGACATTCCAGCAAAACGTACATATACAAAATAGGACAAACTCGACACTTCTCAATGCCGATAAACAATTCACAACGGATTTTCCCTTTCCCAATTGATTATCAAATGATTCTTCAGACATAGACGTTATATTTTCCTTTTTCTGGTTCATTTCGACACTATTAGGTCTCATCAATGCACCAAATACTGCACACTGGGAAAAAGCGGCACCGATCAGACGAAATGTTCCATGAATTCCGAATGATAAGACACATTGGTCCATTATAGGCGGGAGTGTAATCATAGCCACCGCGCAACCACAAGTAACCATTCCTATTGCTATGCTACGCCCCTTGTCAAAGTAGTATCCAACTGAAATAACGAAGCCTGTGTATATCAGCGACTGGCTTATGCCTGTATAGAAAATGATAATTGGTAGTTTAAACATATTCCATTGTTTTAGACAAGGATCAGACACACGTTTTTAAAAATCTAATATCTCGAAAAAAAAATTCCATTACCTATCAATATGTTAAGTCTATTTGTTCCTAAACTGATTTATAATATCAATTCTAAATTCCACATGTTAAATTTCACCTATATAGATCTGTAAGTATGATAATTAGGACAAGAAGGGTCACCTTGGATGAAATATTTGATTTAGGGAAGATAACCAACACTGAAAAAACACCAAATATACTTTTGAAATAGGGATATTATAGACGGGAGTGAAATTCAATTTAGGAAAAAATAGGGAGCAGTAGCAATAGCCTATCATATTATATCCTTTCGTAAATTATTATTATCTGAATAAAATATAACAAATTCAAGGGAGGGCATTGTGTATTATGGGATTTCGTTTTTAGTTTAGAATATATGCAAATAGATTACACATGTTATCGTACCTGCTATAAGTCCATATGTAACATATATAATATAGATATTCTCTGTCAGGCTGGTTAGAACAAAGCCAATTAGACCACCAAAAGATCCGGTGATAATACATACTCGACAGGAGAAGACGTTGGTTAGAAGGCTTCCAATCGGACCTTTAAAACAAGGCATATCATCTTAGAAGTAAACAATGTAGTAAAAAACTACGATGGGTGTTTTCGCGTTTTGCGCCACAATATTAGATATTTGTATATACGGAAATATTAAAAACAAATGGTTATGTTATATACAAATATTTGTATATATACAAGCGGCTCTCAAAAGCCTGATTCGCTCACCTGTTATTTTTTTGCTTAAA
Organism: Mytilus edulis; assembly: GCA_019925275.1. Taxonomy (NCBI): domain Eukaryota; kingdom Metazoa; phylum Mollusca; class Bivalvia; order Mytilida; family Mytilidae; genus Mytilus; species Mytilus edulis. The sequence goes on from CM034353.1 coordinate 78,174,079, forward strand.
TCTTTCATCAATAATTATTTTTGCTTTTCAATATATATTAATAAGTGGCTTAAAAATTCCATTTAAATGGTCTTTGTATCTGTCATATTTTCTTCAAAAGCAAATAAATGCATTTTACCCCTATGTTCCATTTTAGCCATAGTGGCTATGTTTCTTGACCTACAAACTATTTAATCTCATTGACATACAACATCGACATATATCATTTATAAACTTGTATAGGTATAGCTGTATTACTTTAAGCTCGCTAACAAAGAGGCCATGATTTACATATCTCTTGAGCTTTATTTTCAACTTGTACTAACCCCCAGTATTTTATTTTAACTAAAACCAATCGCACGTGTTTCATTTCCAAAACTTACCACTGAGCATAAACATGCTGTTAAATATTGATCCTGCCCAAGCTGCCTGCACGTCTGTTATTTCAAAGTTTTCTAATATTTCTAAATGTATAATCCCCGATATATAAGGAATCGAGGTTCCAAGAAAGCAACACAAAGGAGAGGGATACACATAAAACTTCTGCATATCTTGATGTAAAAAATATCTTATTTGATAATAACGATCTTTAAACATTACATTTACAATTCTTAACCTCATAAGTATGTACTGTTGCACAAATTTGTTTTTTAGTAACTCATACATGACGGACTATTAATACTTTACGATATACTCATGCTTTTCGGTCACTCAGTTATTTTGAATTGCTGAATTGGTTATCTCATAATTAATCCGATTTAAACTCCGGGTAAAAATTCATTTCAAATCGATAAATATATATATCAATTTTAAAGGCGGATTTAATTTTTGTACTTTTAAACCCTGACAAAACATCAACTATCATATATGGGCTGGAATTTTGAGGTCCTCATTCCTGTATTTTTTAAATTTTTAGGCAATTTTGTTTTCTATTTTTATTTTTTGGGGTTATTTTTCTCTATGCTTTATATTTAAACACCCCATTATTCTCTATATTTATTTTTTTACTTTGGCCTATTTGATAATGTATCAGCTGAATTCGATCTCTGATACACAATTTGAAATGTCGGAAGATGACAGTCCGTTTTTTTTATTTAGCATTTAAATTAAGTACCAAATATGTGTTAAACGGAAGTACAAAATAATGAATTAAATTCCGGCGGACGCATGAAATGTATCTAGCGTCGTTTTCAATTAATCGGAATACGCTTTACATCTTATTACAATCGATTGATATAAGTCCATATGTAACATATATAATATAGATATTCTCTGTCAGGCTGGTTAGAATCAAACCAACCAGACAACCAAAAGATCCGGTGATAATACATACTCGACAGGAGAAGACGTTGGTTAGAAGGCTTCCAATCGGACCTTTAAAACAAGACATGATTATCATCTTACAAGTAAACAATGTAGTAAAACTATGATAGGTGTTTTCGCGTTTTGCGCCACAATTAGATATTTGTTTATACGGAAATATTAAAAACAAATGGTTCTCAGATGCTAACAGAATGGGTTTTTCTACAATATCTTCTTTCAACACTTCATCATCAAGGATTCATTCTCGCTCTTGAATAGTCTTCACAAACGATTTACCGTTTGTGATGTCCATTTTCGTTGTCCAAACTAAATTGTTTGCCGTCTTTTTAATTGTCCTACCAACACCATTGGGAGCCCCTTTACCCTGTCAACTTTCATGAAAATTCAAGGTAGCATTTAATCTTCGTCTCAACAATATAGACAACATACAATAATGATCCGGGATTTAAGGGACACAAACCGTTAGATTTAAGGTATTTTTGAATTTGCCATGCACTGACTCTAGTATGCTACAATCTTAATATTATTGGTGCAGCTGTTTGTTGATTTCTTAATTTAAGACTCGCTTTCATGTTTCAAATTCATTATATGTATATACATGTAGTTCCCTGTAATGTGATTTAAAATCTATCATGATTCGAAGAAAATGAATGTATTTCAAGTAAACTCTCATCACCGTGCATGTACATTATATATAGCATTCAAATTGTATATCAAAGCAGGATTTTGTTATCGCTGGATTAGAAACAAGTTAACATGATGTGAATTTGGGAATAAATGACTCCTGTTTTCACAAGTTCACAGTCTATTTCAGCTATGCCGATGCTAATACTACATGTATATATTCAATTTATAACAACAAAAACAAGATACGATTTGTTTTCCATATTCTTTGTAGATTTTGTTAATGGTTCTCGTCTTAAAGTATTTTTATTCAACTTCTTGAAACGACGCTAAACACAACTTTAAAGATTTCCACCTAACACTTAGGCAACAAAACATTTACAGTTGGATTTTGTGTGCTGCCAGTTTATTTGTTTGTTAATTTTCCTAGAAGATAGTTTAGAAGCGAATATAATTACATATACATGTACATGAAAATATTGTTCCACAGTTAAGATCCACCAACTTTACATCATAGGTTTCACTTTTTAAATACAGCTGTGTCATAAACCAACGCCCTCTTTTGGGAGATATATAATAGTCATACAGTTTTAGTTTTAGTGTACGTACTGGTTCCCCCATATTATCCCTATGTTTCATCTCATAGAGACATAACTTGGGAATGTTACCAGTATAAATGCATATCTTAGGCGGTGGAAAGGAATTCCGAGTAAAACATAAAGTAAAGGGAGTGGTAGTGCAGAATTTAGTATAGTAAGTTTAAAATCTTAGAAGTTCAGGTCATATATACAGCCCGTAACAGAGTAGTGATCGAATTCGCGTTTCTTTACCGTCAAGTTACGTTATCGACAAACTTATTTCAGAAGTGACATAATTTAATTTTCTTCATCGACAAAATATTTCATGTCCAACGTGTAAGTTTTCATTGTTTAAGTCGAAGTTTTTTTAACACAGTAAAACATTTTTTATAATCAACCTCTTTCATTGGCATTTTCATTTTAACAGTAAAGGATCAAATACGGGATCTCCGAAATTTCTATCATTTGTTACGAGGAAATCATTATTCAATCGAACATATGTCTTTGTTCATGATCCATATCTGACAGAGAAGAAATATTCATAATTCTCAGAAAGTTTTCATAAATATTGTTAGATACCACTAATCGTTCCAACAATCAAGACAACAGAGACAAACAGGGAAAAAAATATCAAAATGAAAAGATAGGACTTAAGTGTTAGCATGTTCAGGGAGACGGCACTCAATTTACAAAAAATAATTGTTTTAAGGAACTGTAGAGGTCTCCACAGGTTTTCATTAAGGGTAGAATTCAAAACCTTTAATATGAAAGCCTCGAAATCCATGATACTTTTTCTGTGCGGTAGTTATATCTACAAAATCCAATCATGTATACGACATATAATACATGTATGAATATATAATACATGTATATTCATACATGTATATTTATATATTGGGAATTTATTTTTGTTTCCAAACAGAATTATAAGGTTATGTATAAGTGCCTCTGTTCACTGCACAATTGTAAATTGTCTTCCTAAAGACCAGCAAAAATAAATGGCACAAGTTCACGTAGTCATAAAAAAAGTCGTATAATTTACGTTATCGAACAAAAAATCAGAAATACGGAATATTATTTGTGAATGGTTAGGAAATGCGTTTCCCCTACATGTTTTAAAAGTCAAAGAAAAATGTTTTCCCTGATACAAAGGTTTTAAGAACCAGCTTTGTGTAACCTATAGACAAATTCGACTGGATATAAGGAAGTTAATATTTTTACTCTGATTTGAAATTATCTTTTAGAACTTTTTTTAGTAATTGAGAACCTATGTTGTTTATGGGTAGTAGGTGAAATGTTGCATGATCCCTCAAAATGACAGCAAGCGCAGTTTTCCGGACGATTTTCATTTGTACACTGCTAAAAACTGTCAGGTCCTGGCCATGGTATATTTTGGAGAAATTTTTTTTACTGATTTTTACTAAAAAAAAAATCTCTGTATGTGCCATTGCAAGAAATAGTTTTGCTCGTTTTTTTGTCATATTAAAAAAAAAATTCTCAACAAAATTTTCTCGTTTAAACTGTACTAGAAAAAAGTTTGGCATGTGAAACGGACGAAGACATAGTCTAACAGAAGTACAAATACCAGTCCTCCCTTTTGTGTATACATATGAGAAAACATTTCAAAGTTATTGATTGAATTCAAATCCATCACACATACGGTACACATTGTAGTCCGAAACAAGAATGTGTCCATAGTACACGAATGCCCCACTCGCACTATCATTTTCTATGTTCAGTGGACCGTGAAATTGGGGTCAAAACTTTAATTTGGAATTAAAATTAGAAAGATCATATCATAGGGAACATGTGTACTAAGTTTCAAGTTGATGTAACTTTAACTTCATCAAAAACTACCTTGACCAAAAACTTTAACCTGAACTTCGCACTATCATTTTCTATGTTCAGTGGACCATGAAATTGCCGTCAAAACTATAATTTGGCATTAAAATTAGAAAGATCATAACATGGGGAACAAGTGTACTAAGTTTCAAGTTGATTGGACTTCAACTTCTTCAAAAACTACCTTGACCAAAAACTTTAACCTGAAGCGGACGGACGAACGGAGGCACAGACGGACGGACGGACGGACGGACCGACGGACGAACGGAGGCACAGACCAGAAAACATAATGCCCCTCTACTATCGTAGGTGGGGCATAAAAATAAAGGACTTCATTCCTATCAAACACCTTTTTAATTGTTTACCAGTATATTTCTTGTAGTTTTGGCTAAAATTGTAAAGGAAATAATACTATCAAGACGTCCTTCTATAAATCTTTGTTTTTCTGTTCTGACTTTGAAGAAATGACTACTTTTCGCCCAATCGAAATGGTGCATGGACATATTTTGTTTCATATTATTAGAATTATTTTCAATATTATCGGTATTAAACTTGATTATCGACACATGAAAGTTTGTCAGCATTGTCAATCTTTTTAACGTTAAAGTACCAATAGTTCGGTCACTACTCAATTAAGTTTGTCGATAACGTAGCTAATTTTGACGGCAAAGAAACATCAATTCGATCACTTCTCTGTTACGGGCTGTATAAATGTTGAAAATATGCCACTGATGTGGCGGGGTTAAACATGTCAGCGGGACCTAACCAAGTATGGTACAACTTCAAATTGCAGATAATAGACCACGGAACTTTACCAACAGACTTAATAAGCAAATTATTTCTTTAAAACAATAAAAGGAAAATGCAATTCATATTACAACTGGTAGATAAAGACAACTGCCCTGTGTAGGACATTTCTAACTGCACTCTATCCATCATTCTTTCCCGATAATAAGAAGACAATTCACCAGAGTGTGATTATCCTTTTTGAAAGTCAGCACCAATGAGTTGTTACTTTCTTCAAATGATTGAGTTCTCTTTTATACATTTAGCGTTAAATTTTAAACATTTATCAATGTTTTTTGTAACTTTTTTTCTTTTGATCAATGTAAGAGGTTTTGCCGATTTTTTGTTAGAACTTTTGTATAGATCGAATCTTGTATACTTCGTACTTTATTTGACCTTTTTAACTTTTTTGGATTCGAGCGTCACTGATGAGTCTTTTGTAGACGAAACGCGCGTCCGGCGAAAATACAAAATTTAATCCTGGTATCTAGGCTTAGTTTATATCTTCAATATTTTAGAAAATCAAATAACACTTTCTTTTAATGTATATTTCATTGGATGTTTCTTCAAACGCACTATTCAGCCACAAATTTATAAAATGCGTTTCAGAAAGTAGTTGTAAACAACAAAAGTAAATATTTGCTCTGTCAAACAATATATGCTGCAAAACAGCAAACACTCTTCAAATAGAATTTCAATAGTAAGTCAGAAATATTATATTTAGAAATGCAAGGTATAATAATTTATTCCCTAAAGTAATTATATAAGGCTTTGTGCAGTTTTGTGCAGTTAATTGGTGACTTTCAGTGTTGTTTGTTTGTAATAACTGAGTAGTGGAATAAATAAACGTCCTTTTGAATATTAGCACAATTTGGAAATTGGAAATTAAATAAAAAATATACAAATGGTTTGTAATGAGTTATTTTCACAAATTAAACATTTCACGAATATAAGGGGAAGACATGTGTCTCCTGTCGACTTCCAAATAAAATAAGCTAGCAGAAATGGCATGCTTTGGTAAAGAAAACTCTATGTTTTTGGTATTGGAAATCCCCTCCCCCCCCCCAAAAAAAAAAGAAAAAGAAAAAGCTGTTGAACAACGTCAATCTGATATGCAGGTTTGGTTGAAATCTGTGTTGCTGTTTCTATGGAGTTGTGGATTATACAAAATGTACCTTTAAATAAGACGCAGGCGACGACGGAAAAAGTGATCCGTATGTGTCGCTAGCAACAAATGAAGTCGTAGGCATAATTAATCATAAACACTACAGTTTGCCTGAAGATCCAGTTCTCACAGTGTAGATACTATTCTGTACGCTATCCGGAAGTCGCGATTTTCGAAGCGATGATTTCAAACTGGCTAACAGGACGGTTTTGCCTACGGTAACTTTTCTCATCATTTGTTTTCTCCTATATCTACAAAGTACTTTGAACATCTTCTAGGTATATATAGCATAATAAATATGAGTAACTGTAACAAAAACATGCATTAGAATATAAAATATACGTGTGCATCACATCAACTTGGTAGCAAAAAGTGAAATTGATGAACAATTTTGCTCTCGTAGTACAAAGCAAATAATCTTTTATTGCAAATATTTGCATCAGTTTACAGTTAAATATATACTGTTTCAATATTCTTTTCGTATTTAAGTAGAATATTCGTATTTCCCATAAAAAATATGTTTTCCTTGAAGAACCCAAAATAAATTACTGTACGATCAGTCTAGAACTGACTGTATTCTAGAAGCGATTTCAGATTTTTTCACTGTATGACCAGTCGTGATTTTGAATAAAAAAACAACAGCAATTTGAAAGGTATAAAATTATACGTGTATATGTGATATTATGAACTATCCAGGGAACTATAACATGTAATTACTTTCATCAGACAATACAAATATATTTCTGATGAATTTTTTAGACGGCAACATAATTGTATTTTTGTTCCATCAGTCTAATTTGAAATCAAATGCCTAAAAAGTAATACATGATTCGCTTGTGGACTTTGTAATAGTGTATCGTTACAGTTATCTGTTTAGCTATTACATTTTTAAAGATTACAAGTACACTCCCGTGATATCGCGGGTCCGTGACTGAATTAAAGTATATAAATATGCCTAAGCCTTATTTTAGTAATTGGTATTGTCATCTGATAAAGTCATGTCGATTATAAGATACACAGTTTTCTCTGCTTTCAAATCTTTCTGTTTTAACCCGTCGACCTGGAACTTATCAATTACTGGAAATATTAATTATTTGGAAAACAAAAAGTCCAGGCTATCCAGGAATGGGGTATTTTTTAATCAACAGCATTGTCCTATATTAGTTATCTTAGAAAGTCTTGCTGATTGCTGAATAAAGCTACAATAGGGAACAATTTGACAATGATTGAATTTAGTAGTGTCAGTCCTTTGATTATGACCCGTGTATATAGCAAAATCCTAAATACACCGTTTGGTGGTGCGCCTGTCAAATGCGGAACGTACAGATAAGGTAATAGCTAACAGGTGAATATACTATTGGTATCGGTATCGGATTAGACCCGGAACTTGTTAATTATTGGCAATATTAATTATGTGGAAAACAAAAGGGTCTGGAGTGGTGTAATTTTTAATCTACACCATTGTCCTATATTAGTTATATATAGAGTTGAATTCTTTGATTTGTCGTTTTTACCCGATGACGGCTGACAAATTGGACCTCGTAATTTTAGTATTATAGATTTACACCGTCCGCCGTTGACCAATTGATGATAACATAAATAAAGCTTGTCTCTTTTAAAATAACAAAAAATGGATAAAGACAGCTTTGCGCAGGGGGATTATTCGTGTGATATAATTTTGGTAAGTTTACAGAAATAGAAGGTCCATAATGCATTAATCGAGTAAAAATGGAGCAATTTCAGAAAACTTTAATGATTGGTTTAGGAGGTGTTGGAAATACCTGATGGGTGCCCCCATATAATGCAATGTTCAAGTCCGTATCTTATATAAAGTAACCCCATAAAAGATTTTTACTAAAATTCGAAATAGACGGTGCACAATACAGTCATTATCATTTATGATTAGGAAACCGAATAAGATTAATTTATAGTTATATCAGTGACGGATTCAAAAACCAGGGATCCGGCAGTTTGAAAGCCTTTTAAACTATCAATGCATTTGTATGGGAACATAATTTGGAATCCCCTTTTCTCCTGGGTTGGACCCCTCTCCATTTAAAAATGGCCGGAACCCCCAATGTATATTAAGTGGTTTATGAGGAGATGCGCTTACAAAACCGGCGAAACATATTGTACCGGTCCAACGGCCGAACGGAAAGACGGACTTCTTTATCACTATAACCCTCGCTTGACAAAGTGGTGTATAATTGAGTGTCAAAGAGACAGCTCTACATCTTAAACAAAGTGAAGGAACTGTGATATATACAGTACGGCCTCGAATGTGTGTAAATACATGCATTTTTATATAAACAAGTAAATCTGTGTTTTTGTACAATTTTAAGAATAACGGAGGACATTTCTGAAACTTATATACTAGTATACATCAAACCTTCCTCTTATTTTAGCAACATTTAAACATCCTTATACTTAATGTAGTAAGTCGAGTACACCCTATCAAGCTGAAACATGTTTCATAAGTTTTCAGGATGTGAATGTATTGAAATATATTTGTGTTATTTAGAAAAATGCCACCTTCTAATGTATCGTAAATAACTTTGAAATCACCACTAGAATACAGTGACATAAAGACTGATCATACAGTTTTAAAATATACAAGCGAGACTGGTCGTACAGTGAGAAATTCAAACAAGTGTAATTTTCTTATTTCTGGCTTCAAAGATCTGGTTGAAACTTTTACCACCACTTGAAATATAATTCATTTAGTTAATTAAGTCAGGTTTTTACGTTAATTTGTACACTAAGAGGGTAAAACGATTGTTTTTAGGTTCGCCGACTAATTTTTCTTAGTGATGCACTTGAAAATCTCTTGATTAAGGCAAAGATACGAATAATGAATGTGCGGAATTTAATTCTAAACCATTTCAGAATATCGATGTCGGCTGAATTAATCATTAAGCAATGTACAGATGATCAACTTACCGTTTAATTCAGTATACCCATCAAATTTAAAATGTGATCCAAAAAGTTCTCGCTTCGAAAATCGCGACTTCCGGATAGCGTACAGAATAGTATCTACACTGTGGTTCTACAAAAAATATCCTATTTTCTCATTTTATGTTGATTTGCACGTTACAAATGTAGACATATTCTGAGCGTCCGGAATTTGCATGAAATACTTTTCACTGGCAATCACCAGTACATCAATCAATTAATACACCACTTGCAGTTTTAGCATCCAGTATGTCCTTGTTAAATCTCACCAAATTATGGAACGCTACAGCTGCCTTATTATAACAATAACCATAGCTATAAGGGTTGAGCTATATATCATGACGCAAATGTTCTAAACTATATCAACATTTGACCATAATTTAATTTTGGATGTAACCCGTCGTCTGATTGGCTGACGTTCTTTTGTTATGAGTCCATAGACATAATTTAGTCATGTTACCGTGACGTCATCAACGTTTTTTCATGGTTTTCTACGGTTTAAAATGGAATTTAGAATTAAATTATAAGAAATGACTGTAATTTTTTTTCTGTCTATTCGAAATAACATAAAAAATGTGGTGCACACTGTGAAATAACCCGCTACGCGCGTTGTTCAGTATGCACCAAATTTTTTATGTTATTTCTTCATAGACAGAAAAAATATTACAGTCATTCCTTAAATAATACTCTGTTAATTTACTACATCACTAAGATAAATGTATATACTAAATAGACACTTTTATACAACATTGAGTTACCTTTTCAAACTATTCTGTCATTTCACCTTGTTATGAACATAATATGTCATACTATGAAGACATCTCGATATAACATTAAGCAACGTGTTCATACAATTGTGTCATCTCAGTATATTATAACAATACATTCGTATACTATACAATCATCTCGATATAACATAAAACAATTTTATCATACTATTGTGTCATATAACTATCATATAAAGACATATTTCTATATCAACTAATATAAGCTAAAAATTTGTATATCAGGAGTCATCTATATACAGTGGACTATTTGATTACACTATAAGACAATTTCATCATACCATAAGACCATTTCATCATACCATAAAACCATTTCATCATATCACATGACAATTTAATCATATCACAAGACCATTTCATCACACCATAAGACAAATCTATAAATAGTAACGAAAATTATATCGCGAAATTTCATCATACCAAAAGACCATTTCATCATACCATAAGACCATTTTATCAAACAATAAGACTATTTCATCATACCATAAGACCATTTCATCATACCATCAGACCATTTCATCATATTCAATTACCAATTTCATCATACCATAAGACAAATCTGCAAAAAGTGGTTTGGTTTCATCTCGAATGTTTAAAAATTGACTACTAAAGTGTCGAAGAGGGAAAATTTGTGGACAGAAACATAAGCACTCAAACTTCCAGCTTTGAAAAGAAATAGTGGGCTCTTTTTTTAGCAGGTCAGTGGAAATTTTTTTTATCATATCACATACTTCAGGAAAATGTGCCCTATTCAAGGAGCACTTCCTATACCCTAGTATATATCATGTGCCCCACCCCCTTTCTGAAAGCATTTGTTTTGATTTTTTATTATTTGAGAAAAAAATTAAGTGTTGATCTTTTATTTCCGTATCCAAGCCGAAAGGTAATCCCGTACAAACATCAGACATGTACGATATGTTGTGAATTTTTGACAATACAATGTACATATATCGGGTTAGCATTATTAAGTCATGCTAAATTACTGAAATCTTCACAATTTTAGCATTTTAGTTAAATTTCAGCCGGTGTCCGTCTTTAATGAAAATGGCCGCATTTGTGTTCATTATTAATATTGAAATGTAAGTTGTATTTGATGATAATACATATTATATATAACATATATAAAGGGTGAGGATGAACACGGATGCGGCCACTTTCATTTTTGACGAAAACCATGTGAAAAGTGACATTTTTTGTCATATTTGATAAATTTTCGTAAATAAGCTTGAATCGGAGCGTTTTTAATGACTAAATAAGTAAAATCTTTCACATAAACTGATGGAACAAACTGAAATAGAAACTCCAGTGTTTAAAACGTGTCCAAAACCTTTCGTCAGATGAACCTGAAATTTGAAGCCAAAATCGGCCCTTACCGATCCTACTCCTTTTGGATTGTTATACATTTTTAACCAGTTTTTTGTGACAAAAATATCGGAGGGGTTATTGATTTAGGGATGTACGGCGGGTGGTCGGGCGAGCGGCACCCAAATGTTGTCCGTGCATTTATTCATGAACCGTTCAACCTAATAGTTTAAAATCTTAATATGTTGTTACTGACAACAAAATGGAGGTCAAGTTCAATAATGACGATTTTGACTTTTACAGTTCTGGAGTTATGGTTCTTGAAAGATTGAAAAATGGCGTTTCCAGTCCTGTCCGTGTATTTACTCATGAACTGTTTAACCAAAGCTTTTAAAATTTTAATATGTTGTTACTTATGACAAAATGGAGGTTAAGTTCAATAATGACGATTTTGATTGTTACCGTTCAGGAGTTATGGTTCTTGAAAGATTGAAAAAATGGTGTTTCCAGTTGTGTCCGTGTATTTACTCACGAATCGTTCAACCAAAGCTTTTAAAATTTTAAAATGTTGTTACTGATGACAAAATTGAGGTCAAGTTCAATAATGGCGATTTTCACTTTTTCTGTTCAGGAGTTATGGTTCTTGAAATATTGAAAAATTGTGTTACCAGTCATGTTGTTGCATTTACTATTACACCATTCAACCTAAGCTTTTCAAATTTAGATATGTTGTTACTGATGACAAAATGGAGGTCAAGTCTGATATTGAAGATTTTCACTTTCACCGTTCATCAGTTATGGTTCTTGTGACATTGAAAAATACCAGGACACGAATAAATATGAATAAATCCGGTTTGCTGTCGCTCTGACAGCCTCTTGTTGAATCTTAGTTACACGGAAAGGGTATGGTACCAGAACTCCAGCGACACCAATATTATTTGAGTATTGAAGTGCCCCCGCCCCTTTTCCTCTTGACCCGAAGATGTCTGTGTAAAACGCTAAATAAATTCGTAAATTGTAGATTGAAAAGGAAAGAGTTATCGACTTTCAGCATTGATTTGTTAACTTCATTTTACAGATCATTATGATTTAAAAATAATGTCATTTCAAACATCTGTAGATCTGGCTTTCAGCTTTTTGTTAATAATAAAATTCAAGAATACGACTAAATTGTAATCATATAGGTACAGGGAGATTTGGAACGGGATACACATTTTTCACCGTACCTGTCAACATGATTTGCAAACACGTACTTAGAGTAAACTAAAAAAACAGGTTGCTTTCATGACAATTAAAATTTGGCGAAAACAATATGGTCATCTTTTTGTTGAAAGCATGTTATTTAGTGGGTACCAATCTGTATGTGTCGCCTATCGTGTCGACACCAAGTCTTGTACGGAGTGGGAGATTTTCGACGCTATTTATAGATTTGTCTTATGGTATGATGAAATTTAGGACATCAGGTATATTTGATTGCCGATGACACAACTATCCATCAAAGTTGAAATAAGGTATTAATAGATGTAAAACAATTATAGATATCTGCCAGACTTTCAAAAAATGAGAAAAACTAGGGAAAGTGGTGTAATAGTAAAACATAAGACCAGCCACTTATATCCTTTGTTTTTCTATTATAAAAATAATGTGAAGAGTGCTCAACTCATCAGATCGATACAATCAGAAAGACAAAAACACAGACCAAAGGTGGACATGTTTGCTCTGTGTAAACATAATACATGTAATGTCAAGAACATTACTTTATACAACTGAAAAGCCGATTTTTAAATATAGGTAGAACAATAGGATGATTGTTCAGAAAATTATAAATCGCTTAAAATATCATTTTATTCGATTTCTGTTTCTATTTCGATTGCTTTCCTAAAATAAGATCAATGCTATTAAAATTAATAACAATCTTTGATTTGGCATATAAATATTGACTATATGAATAACCATGCTTTAACGACGTTATTTCGAATTTAATTGCTTTTATGTTCTTTGTAAGATCTTGTATTTTTGTAAGAAGAAATATTTAACATCATTGACATTTCAATTAAAATTGCTACAGTTTTATGGTTAGAACAATAGTAAACATTTATTTAATCTCGTATACCCTTTTGTTCTCGGAACATATTTGCAACATTACATTTGGATAATCAATTAATTTTTTCAATGAACATTCTTCTTCCCACTTTGATTCTTCGTGCATTTAAAGAATGCTTAATGTCTTTATTTAAAAGAAAGAATATGGACCCCTTTATGTGAGGAATAACAGGGTGATTAATGTCCTATCATATAAACCCTTATGTAATGACTGCATATGAATAATAGGGTGCTTAAATGCTTAATGTCCCTATTTGAAAGAAGGACTATGGACCCTTTCATGTGATTAATGCATAAAAACAATTACCTTTCAATACTAGCAAGTATAGTGCATCTTAAAAAAATCTGAGAGTCTGGCAAAGAGCTAGGGTCCTCATTTCTGTATTCCAAAAAGTAAAATCACAAAAATACTGAACTCAGAGTTGTTAAACAATATCAGAAATACAACCATAACCTTGGACAAAATGCCGCAAAAACAAATAACGTAAATAAAACTAAACTAAAATATTTTTTCCTTAGATATATATTCAAGGATAGTACCATTATTTTTTAATTCATTGTTTATTGTCCCAATGTTTTCTACTATTTGTAATTCCATCATTCCTATCCACAGGTAGATATAAGCCTCGAAGACGTGGTATGAGAGCCAATGAGACAACTCTCCATTCAAGTCACAATTTATAAAACAAACCAGTATAGGTAAAAATACGGTCTTCAACACGGAGCCTTGGCTCACATCGAACAGCAAGCTATAAAGGGCCCAAAAAATGACAAGTGTAAAACCATTCAAACAGGAAAACCAACGGTCTCATCTATATGAAAAAACGAGAAACACTTCTGAACCATATCAACAAACGACAACCTCTGAACATCAGGTTTCTGGCTTATGACAGGTGCAAACAAGTGCACCTGGTGTAAACGTTTAAATAGGTATCAACATTCACCCTTACCTGAAACAATTATAGTGTAACATCACAACATATGAAGATACACTATAAAATATCAATTGAAATGGCTTAACTCAATCAAAAGGCATACATTATATTAACAAAAACAAGTGAACATGCACTGAATGAATAAATCTGATCACAATGTAAAAACCCCTTTATAACAAAATTTATAAAATAAGGCGTGAGATGTTAAACAATATCAGAAATACAACCATAACCTTGGACAAAATGCCGCAAAAACAAATAACGTAAATAAAACTAATTTTGTTGTAAAATATAGTCATGGAGAACGGAAATATTTTTTAACAAAAATATATTTTTTTTGTTCATTGTACGAGAACAGAAGTGAAAGTTTATAGTCATATCAAACACTTAATTACCAAAGCTGGTATATCAAAATAGTAAAACGAATGTAACACTAAATCAGTAAACATTAAATAACAAAAATGCATTACAAATTGTATCAACAGGTCAAATTAACACGAAAGTACGATTTGAGAGTACTCTGCAGTTACTGAAAGCTAATTAAAGCCAAAAACAATGAAGAATAAAAAAACCAAGAATCATGACTAAAATCCACTTAAACACATCCCAGCGATTTAGTAATTTACCGCCATGGACAGTCAAATAAGACTGACTAGTGCAATGCCAAAAATAATAGTATCGACAGCAGTAGGATAGTAAGGAGTTGTAAACCTTTCAATAGATAAGTAAAATGCAATATATAGATATAGAGTAATTTCTTTATAGAAAATGAAAGTGGATGTGTATTTATTCACCCCCGCCCCCCACGCCCCCCCCCCAAAAAAACAACGTTTAAAAAGATTACAAATTTAGTTATGTTTAAATTTGAACAATACCTATTATTGTGTGCTGTTTATCAACTTGACATGCTCTTCATGTATATTTTTGTAAAATGTCATGGAAAAAAGTGTATACAATTTATGTACACGGTAATCGACAAAAATGTGCAACAATTTGATATTAATTGAACTGGTTATAACCATATTTTTTTATTATATGATCCTGTTACTTATTTCGTTCAATGTGAAAATTTACAACTTCTTAAAGTTGGTGTCGGTCAGCGACTGATGATGTAAAATTTGTTTTCAGTTCAATATTAAAACTGAATTAGGATATTAATTCTTGAATCGGAAATTAATGTGTTTTAAATTATTTCAATAAAATGTATATCAGTATCACAACAGAGTTGAAAAACGAATATTTTACTTATCTATTTAAAAATACCAAACCTATTATAACGTTTTTGTACACTAAGGTACAACCAACGTAATCTACCGCTAATATTAGATCTTACAATGTCACCAGCTGCAAATAAAGTCCATATACTAGTACATAAAAACTAAAGAGACATGTACAGCTAGGAGGACCAAATTCATGCAGGCCTAACAGCATTTCCAGTTGAACAAGTTTGTCTGTAATCATTTGAGATCATTTGAAAATTGTGTCAAATGTCATGCTGATAAACTTCGCACGGAAACTCTACTAATTTTGACACCTTCAAATGATTGCCCGATTAATTTGATTTCCTTTTTCCAGCAATTGCTTTTTTAACTTTTCTTAAGCAAAACACAGAATTATGAAAAAAGCAATTGTGGTATTCTAAGAATACAATAAATCTATGTCACAGTAAAAGAGCAATGTTATAAATCGAAGTTATTTCATCAAGTACCAATTTTCTTATTGTTACCTCAATATTATTGGAAATCCGTATAATTAGTACTTGTTTACCCATAAATTGATTTCAAAATTAATGTTACATTATCTTGATGTAACCAGTATGATGTTGTCAATATTTAATATATTTGCCTTAGTGAACGGAGAAGTTATATACAGTGCTGTGCGTAGGTTTTGGGTGTTGTGTTTTATCAAAGTATTTATGTAACATCGTGGCATGCAGTGAAATGACCATGGACTTCGTCCTTGCATTGTTTCTTAATATAGTACTTTTTATGTTTTCTGCTCGAAGAACATGTGCTGGGGCACCATACCAAAGTGCAATATATATTCAATTGCAAAGAGACGGTAATTTTGAAAATAAATTTCAAATACATTACCATTAAAATCTACAAAACCTGTGAATTTGATAAAGTGTGCAAGACATTGTTTGCAAACAGAAAATTGTGAATCCGTATTTTTTCACAACGCTGATAAAGTTTGTAATATGTATTTATCCAGGATGGCAGCACTTTATAGTGTTTCGAGTGAAAATGGATGGAGATTTTACCATAAAGGTCAAAGTAAGTTCACTGTTAAAAAAACACATTTTAAATTTATTTTTCCAACAATTCTCTGACGGACGGGTTACATATGTGAAGCAGGATCTGTTACCGAACGGAGCATCTGATATCACATATGTATTTTGTGGATTTCATCAGTCTTTAGTTTTCGAGGTAGTGTTTCGAAGACTAATTTGTTTTTTCGTCGTTGTTCGTTTCTGCCAAGGAATTGTCAGTTTTTCTACGAGTCTTGCATGTTCCCTTTTTATCTTCCTCCTCTTTTAACACACAATGAAAGGTTTCTTACAATTACAAGGGAAACAACTGATCGAAAATAGACACACCTTTAAAATGTTATAATTGTTTAGAGCTATTTGCCATACGTTTTATTGACTAAGATTGTCATTTTGCCTGGCGAAGGTCAGTGGTTTCTCCCGGCACTCTGACCTCCTCCACCCATACAAATCGCCACAAACTGAGCCACCAATCAGCCGAGGGTATCACCAGCCCAGTAGTCAGCACTTCTGTGCCGACATGTATTATCATTGATATGGTCATATTTATAAATTAACCGTTTACCAAACTTTAGAATTTTTGAAATACGAAGGCTTTTCTACCTCAGGAATAAATTACCGTAGCTGTATTTGGCAAAACTTTTAGGAATTTTGGTCCTCACTGCTCTTCAACTTCGTTCTTTATTTGGCATTTTTAACTTTTTTGGATTCGAGCGTCACTGATGAGTCTTATTTAGACGAAACGCGCGTCTGGCGTGAATATTAAATTCAATCCTGGTATCTATGATGAGTTTATATTCAGACAGAAACTCAGTTATACCATATTAAAATAATACTTCCATGGTTATACTGAATTTGAAACTTTAAAGCGGGTTATCAATTAATTCGCCACCAGGCTTAGCTTAAGGGCAGGAGTTTAAACGCGAAAGTTTAAACGCGGAAAATGTATATAAATATAGTTAAAAAGGGTTAATATTGAATATCATGTAATAAAAACGTTATATGCCTTAGATTGATTGCATCGATCTCATTTCTATCAAACGCCAACTGCATAAAGCTTAAGGAGTTAGTTAAAAGTAAAAACAAACGCGTTGAAAAAATCATACTGTATGTTCATACCGCCAATGACACGAACAGCCACTTATACAGGAGTCCGTACATTTTGAAGCGATTCAACATGACTTATTCGGCTTTATGAAAAGTACAGATGTCGGATCAATGAAACAGCAATATAAATTGACACAACCATTAATGATATTAGCTTTCAAATATTTCCGCATGAAATAGATAAAAATTACACGCAAAGCTTCCATGTAACTTTTGATCAGTATTGTTACCTAAGCACTACAAATTCATTGACGTCTTATAATTCATAATGCATAATAGTCATTGGCTGTTTCGCTACATTTCAGCCCTTTCGCTTTTTGTCTCGCTTGAAACGAAAGTCGCGAAGGCGAAACTTGGTGATCTACATCCGAAACGGCATATTCAAGAAGTGGTGCTAATCAGATGTGGATACTGAAAAATTCAAAAGAGTTATTGGTGAATCTACAATCTCAATCATTTATGTTGTTTAAGCCTCGGTCACACCTTACCGGATAGCTCGAACGGACGCCTAACGGATAACTTTTTTTCAATCCGTTCATGTCCGTTAGACGTCCGTTCTTATCCGTTAGACGTCCGTCAATATCCGTTGCATGTCCGTTAAGCGTACGTTTTATCCGTCGGCGTCCGTTCTGTCCGGTGGAAAATTTTGAGCATGTTCAAAACTTTGAACGGACGTCCAACGGATAAAATGTCCATTGAACGTCCGTTAAGCGTCCGTTTTGTACGGTACTCGTCCGTTTCGTTTCCGTTTTGTATCCGTTACGTGTCCGTTATACATCCGTTGGAGGTCTGGAAGATAAATTCACCAACGGACTTCTACCGGACGTTTAACGGATAAATCGGATGAGAAACGGACGTATAACGGATAAAACGGATGATGAACGGATCTGAAACGGATAAATGCCAATTGAAAATTTCACGTCAGAAATGCCAATTATTGGTATGTCAGATTTCTTAAGGTTCATGAATTCTTATTATTCATAATCGATCTTAGAGTAAAGGCACGTCTTCACAATCAAGCAGTTCTTATTCAGGCCAGACACTGCCCTTTGGCGGAATTTTGAAGAATAAACCAAAACCAGTTACACAGAAACATTTTGAATATATATGCGATTTACATTTATTATTATTGTCGCCTTTGATTTTCCCGTATATCTTGTTCATCCGTTTCATCCGGTACGCTTCCGTTAGATGTCCGTTTTATGCGGTACTCGTCCGTTGGATGTACGTTTGACATCCGTTCTGTCCGGTACGTGTCCGTTTCTCGTACGTTGCATATCCGGTGTGTGTCCGTAATGCATCCGTTACACGTCCGTTTTATTTGGTCAGTACATCAACGGACTCCCAACGGATAACAATTTTGTCGACGGACAACTTTTATTTTCATCCGTTCGTGCTATCCGGTAAGGTGTGACCGAGGCTTTAGGATAAACAAAATCAATCTTTCAATAAGCAAAAAGCATTCTAAACTTGAAAACAAATCAAGTGTTTACATATACCTAGAACTAGCCGAATATGACGCCTCAATATTATTAAGTGTCTACATTTAATTTGAAATGTTTATCCTTTCGCATAAAAATTATTGAAACAGAAAGCTTTGAAACAAAAGTAGTATTTGAATGAAATTAAATTTTGCGAAAATGTACAAATACTCAACTCTTAGTTTACTTTAAACTGATGTTAACGTGTTTGATTTGATGGTTTTTTTTTATCGACATTGGACATCACTGAATTGCCGTGTCTGATTTTAAATTCTATTGGCATTAATGATTTTGAATGAATGAAGTCTCGATTATCCAGACGCTCCATATGCAGACACTCCATATGCATATGGAGAGTCTAACGTTATTGATCGCAATAAGAACGATAACTCTGGTGCAACAAGACAAGAATAGCATGTTGCTTTTTAAAACCACCATAGCCATCGTTGTGGGTGAATACAAGACAAATTCAGGGTAAAAAAAAATTGGCACATAAGAGATTATAACAGGAATAAATACATTTGTTCAATCTTAGAGTGTTGAGAACATGTCAACGACTGGTTCATTTAAATACTATAACTAGTCTTTGTAAAATGAAAAATCTACATAAATAATAGAAATTGTAATTTAAAACTCATAAAATAAAGCTCAATAGTAGCCAAAGAATCACAACAAACACAACAACAGGAGCATCAACAACAAAGCCACCAACAGCAGCAAAACAACATCGACAGAAACAGCAACAGCGACTGTAACCATAACGGCGACAGAACCAATAACTGTGACTGAAACAATAATGGTGAAGCGTTCTTTTTTTAATATTTCGTTTCTGTTTTAGATTTGTGCTCCTTGACAAATGGCTACAGTTATGATGCTAATTTGGATCGGTGTATCAAGGCATACAATACAGCAAAAACTCACTTGGCATCTTCTAATGCTTGTCAAGCTGACAATGCAGCTTTGGTTAGAATTGATAGTAATAAAATGTGGACATTTGTTAAAAATGAATTAGGTTTGTAAATTTTGTAAGATTTTTTTCTCAAAGTTAACAAATGGAGAAACATGTGTTTGTATGTTTAGATTGATTGATTGATTGATTGATTGCTGTTTTTTACTTTATTTCCCCACCAAATATGTCTGTACATTTTTTATAACCAGCAACCTAATCTCAAATACCAACGAGAATCTCCTGTTGTTGGTTCCTGAAATTTATCCGTGACTGGGTTTTTGGCAGCTATTAAAGTGTATTTTTTTTATGAATCAGGGAACACATATCAGATATTCTGAATTGTCTGTTAACTGTAGAAGGGTATTTATAATGCACTCATTCTATTTGAGCAGTCAAAATGCGTTGACTGTATATGTCTATGTCATATACAGTCACTGACCTGATATCCCTTTTCCTCATCAATATTTAAAAAGTAGAGCCAGAACTTTATAGACAATAACTATTTAGTGTCTTTAAATACCAGCTGTGTTTGTACGAGGCTAAGAAACATGTGTAATGCGAGCTTTAGCGAGCTATTACTCGTGTTTGGAGCCGAGTACAAATACAGCTGATATTTAAAGACACTAAACAGTTATTGTCTTTATCCTGCAATTAATTCTGTATATTGTTTGTGTTTTGAAAGACACAAAAACTCACATTTTTTGCATTCATTTTCGATTTGAAATCCAGTGAGGCCCGCGTAGTAATATTATAATCTCACATTCAGCTGAAGACGGTTTCGCAAAAAAAAAAGAATCTCGAATCGTCAACAATAATACATCGCTCAAGGTTAATAATTAACTATTTTAACATAACAACTAAATTTCAACAGTAAAAACAAATAATAAAACATTGTCGAATTTGAAACAGAAGTGTACGAGTTGTCCTACGCTTCAGACTTGACATTTTACTAAACATGCATGCTGAAATTGACATGGTTGATTTTGTTACACAATCATACATTCAAGTTTTGAAAACGATAATTGTCATCGTAGAAAAGACTGCTGTTCATGTGTGTATGTTATCAGAAAATTGGTGTCATTCTTATTGCTTTAAAGAAATATTTGAAAAAAATAGAGCGTATAAAAGCAATCGTTAATTCGCATAAGGTCAAACAATACGTCATTGGAACGCGACTGCAATACACATTCTGAGGTCACGCAGGTTCGTACAATACTCAATCCGGCAGTGGGCGGAGCTTTAAAGCGATATATGTATAGTATACAGATGCAGCATATCGATCTGTATCTGTATAGTAGGATAAATTTAAATATTCATAATGATCTCTTCAACCTGTCCTTGTTTCCAATATATACAACGAAGCGTAGAATGACTCAAGCTGATTTCTTTTAGAATCATTGGAAAAACATATTTCACTTGTTAATATTTTTTGTTTAAAACCTATGAATCATTATGTTTTGTGTTTATTGGTGATGTTTTAGTCCATACTCAAACGCATTCGTTCACCATCGATTGGTTTCAACAGGGAATGTACATTTCATTATGTTCATTGTGATGTATATTTTTGCGCCAGATATGAGGCCTTTTAAAGGGGGATTTCCCAAAATTTAAATCAAATAAACAACAATAACACTATAAAAAACTATTGAACATGTTTTTTTTTCTAGATTGCAGTATAAAGATAATAATAGTGTATTGACTTGACATGTCAACGATATAAGAATTCGGCACGAAATGGGGAAAAAGCCTCGCATTTCCCCGTTTCTAAGCCTCAGCCTTATATCGTTGACATGTCAAGTCAATGCACTATTATTGTCTATGTCTGATTACTGTAGTAAAATCTGTCTGTTTTCAGTAATAAGGTCGAGATCATTTTTGTGTTGATTTTTGTTTCCTTATGAGGTTTTGAATTATTTTAAAAGTTTCTATTATATTAGCTTCAAAGTTACTTCAATCGGAAATAGTAAATATGAACCGCGTCAAAATAGTTGCTAGCCAAATCTTATTTTACAAAAAAAAACCCAGATATATCGTAACTCGCTATCTGTTATGAGCATAGACATATTTTAGACCAATAGTGTCACTGTTCTGAGCATATAGATATTTTTCTTAATTCCTATTATCCTTTTCATTGACTATTTGATTCTGGATTTTGTATTGCCAAAACATTATATCACCGTCATTCCCTTTTCGTATACGATTGTCTGTATACCTGTCTTTGTGGCTATTCATTTACATCGTCTGTAGCCATGGTTTAGCCTGCATATTCGAATATGATTTAGTTGAATTTCGTGGAAATCAATTTCTCTAATTTTGTGTACTATTTGCTCTATTTTTTGTGCTATTTTCACATTTCCTGATATTTCTCATCAATAGTAGAAATCTGTTCTCAGCAAATGGTTGCTCGAAATTTAATTATGACGTAAGATTTTCTTGATTTCTCCTGAATTTCCTCCTGTGTCGTCCTGACAAAAGGCAACTTTGCCTGATGACGTCCCACTATAACTCGTGTATTTCTCCACCCTCAAGTTATTTTTTTGCAGTAATGGATTATATTATGCAAGACATTCATTCGTGACTATTAAGAAGATTCTAATATTCAGAAAGCATATATTAAATAAAGGAAACAGTAGTATACCGCTGTTCCAAATTCATAAATCGATAGAAAAAAAACCAAATCCGAGTAACAAAGTAAAACTGAGGGAAACGCATCAAATATAAGAGAACTACGACACAACAGAAACACAACATTAAATGTAACACACACAGAAACGAACTATGATATAACAATGGCCATTTCCCTGACTTGGTACAGGGCATTTTAAGATAAAAATGGTGGGTTGAACCTGGTTTTGTGGCATGCCAAACCTCCCGCATTAATGGCAATGTTAATTATAACATTAAAATGACAACATTGCATGACAGGACTAGTACAATACAAATAAATGGGAGAAAATATAGGACAGAAAAACAAACGATTAATAGCCAACAAAAGGTACTTTGTTAAAAATTTAATACGCCATTTAGATATTCTGTACGTATTAACTGATAACAATCTAATAATGAATTGTTACTTCTAGAATTGCAAAAATTTCGAAGCCAATTCAATAGTTTATTCTAATAAGCTGAAAATTTCAGTTCAATGATATAGATTGTATTAAGAAACGTTGTCATTTCTGTTACTTATAGCTGATTAAATTACTCAATACGTGACATATATGCACTTAAAACTCATTAATGATACATGGACTCTAATTTCGTTCTCCAGACTCGTGTTTTGTCCAAAAAAAACCAGACTGACACTTTTGTTTTATTCTGTACGTTGAGTTGATTTGAAACAAAGATGGATTTTTTGATACCACAAAATAATATAAAAATGTCCATTAGCGATATAATAATTAAATCCAGCGATGTAATTTTGCTCATATGATAATTTTGATTAATTTAAGATGCATTGCTATGCTGTATATGTGTATCTTAATTCATGTGTCTTCTGAAAACGCCCATGAATCCTTAGTGACACATCAGTGCCTTGTCGCCTGTATCACACTGATAATCTGCAACTCCTGAAACGGTAACCCATTATTCATCAATCATACAAGGTCATGATTTTTAGACTATTTGTGACGTTTTGAAACTAAATCCGTTGGATATGTGTACTCATAGATACTTTAGCCTGGGAAATATGTTTAATGCAGTAGTACTCTTAGGTCGATACTTCGTGTGTTTTTATGTTGGTGTGTTGGTTTGTTGGTTTAGTGGTTCGTAGTTTGTTCTATTGTTGTTGTGTTTGTTTTATTGTTGTTGTGTTACACCTGTTGGAGAATAGAGCGCTCACAAAAATGTATAACCCCGCCAAATTCTTTATCTGCCTGTCCAAAACAGGAGCCTGTAATTAAGTTGTTGTCGTTGGTTAATGACTGTCACACTTTAGGTTTATGTCCTCGTCGTAGCGTTACCCATGTTCGTCCCGTCTGTACGTACGTCCAAAAAAACTTGGTTTCCGTTGTTTTCCTTGAATTTGCCTCAAACAAATGTTGTGAAACTTAAACACAAATCCACAAAAAAAACCCAGATCAGGTTCGACATCCCGATCGATTATTGAAAAGATATCTTTGTATTCAAGAAAATATATACTATTCTCCAGAAGTCTTTTGGTGTTTTTGTCGTTCGATAGCTTTCTAATTGACGTTTTACCCGCATCCTTAAAGCTTAAAGTAAAAAAAATAAAAAAGATAACACTTGGACAAAAACAGAAACGATGTAAAGATAAATAATAGTCAACCAAACAAAACACAGAAAACTAAAGTTTGAGAAACATCCACCCTGCCAAAAAACTTGGTTAATAATGAAGGGTGATCAGTTCGCGCTCCACGAGTCACACTCTCCGTGTCACTACTGATAAAATGTTAAGCTGATAAATGATTTATAGTGATAAGGAATCTAACAATTGCAGACTGTCCAATGCACAGTCTAACCCTAAAACTTCACCAAACGAATGCTTATGAAAACATATTTAATCAAATGTCCAAATACTACACGTGGTAACTTAAATTGTTGTATAGAATAAGAGAAAACATTCAGGGTTTTTTTTTTTGCATTTTTGCGCCTGTCCCAAGTCAGGAGCCTCTGGCCTTTGTTTGTCTTGTATTATTTTTATTTTTAGTTTCTTGTGTATAATTTGGAGTTTAGTATGGCGTTCATTATCACTGAACTAGTATATATATTTGTTTAGGGGTCAGCTGAAGGACGCTTCCGGGTGCGGGAATTTCTCGCTGCATTGAAGACCTATTGGTGACCTTCTGCTGTTGTCTGTTCTATGGTCGGGTTGTTGTCTCTTTGACACATTCCCCATGCATTTCCATTCACAATTTTAGTTTCAATGTTTCTGTCATATTAAGGCCGAATCTTCGCATACAAGATTTGAGTGGCATTTACCAAAAGAATGAATGATTCTACCCATTCCAAAAGGAAAGACTGTATATAATTCGCTAGTCCAAATAATCATGACGTCTTGCAAGTCTTTTTTTTCTGGGTCGCATTTGTATAAGCGTAGGAAGGCGATCTAGAAATTTTTTTAAAAAGCCTTGCAAGACGTCATAATTATTTGGTCTTTTAAGTCGCAAGACACTTGTTATTTTGTAGGGAAAAAATCATGTGTTATATTAGGGTTTATATGATTTTTGTTTCGCAGACAAACATGCCTCTGATCTCATGTCTGTAACTTTTATTATTTTGAATAGATTCAAACCCGGCTTACTATACAAAGTATCTTGCTATGTCATACATACATATTCAAGTCTCGAACAAGTCCTAAATATTAAACAACTATTATAATAATATGATTCTGTAATGATGTTGCATCTTTGGAACGTCAATGCGTTTGAAGCTCTGGTTGCTCAAGACGCATTTTACCTAAGAATGGACGTCATAATTTGCGAGATCAAAAGATTTATTTTTGAAAAGGTTTAATTTGCCAAAATATAAAATTTAATGGTTCATAGTAACATCGTACAATATCAATGACTACTGGAAAGAAGATGTTAATCGGATATATAATATATTTTTTTAAATAATACATATTATAATTCCTAGGATAACTTTCATTGACTGATTATCAATTTATCGAATCACATATTATGAAAGTATAAAAAACTGTATAATTAATACTGAATTAGTATGGTTCATGTTATCTTTTTTTTAATCTCGGGATACTTGTTCTCGATTATTTCCTTCTTTGCCAATATTTAGTCTTTTTTCTCTTCCTGTTATTTTTATTTGTAGAATTAATACTTCTTTTATATACTTATAATCTGACTTTCTGCTGTCACTTATTTTTAATCTGATCGATGATCGTGTTCATACTGCTCTTGTTGTTGATAGAGACATATTGGATCTTTAAAAGCACATGTGTTAAGGGGGACGGACCCTTTGTCTTGTTCTTGTTAAATTTGTGTGGAAAATTTCTGTAAAATATCCCCTCATTTTCATCTATTTGCTGTATCCTTTAATTTATCGATATTACAATAGCAATAATATGCGTCTGTGTGCACAGCAATTACCTATGATACACTCGAAACCAAAAAATAAAAAGAGCAAAAAGTAAAATCACAAAAATACTAAACTCCGAGGAAAATGTAAGACGGAAAGTCCCTAATCAAATGGCAATATATTCCTGACTTGGTGCATGCATTTTTTGAATGTAGAAATGGTGGATTAAACCTGGTTTTATAGCTAGCTAAACCTCTCACTTGTTTGACAGTCGCATTAAATTCCATTATATTGACAACGATGGGTGAACAAAACAAACAGAAATAATAGGTAAAAATGTCAAAAAAGACCGTCACAATTGATACCGTTTAGGTTCTACTTTTCATGCATGATATGCTATCTTGGGTTTTACTCTATTACACATTAATTTACAAACAAGACGTACTACGTTGTATCTAAAGTGTGGAAATAACAAGCACTGGCTATATAAGCACTGGTATTCCTCACTGCAAATGTAACAATGAATCCAGATGAAGTTAATTAAATCACCTTTTTTCAGAAAGTTTTCAGATACTAGTAGTAGATTCGGGATCAAAAGTATCAAAAACAAAAATTTTAAATCGCCAAAGAGCATAAAAACCCAAATGGCCTAAACCGTTTAAAGGGGGAAATTATGTGTAGTCTGATAACGTAGTTTCATAAAACTGGTAATTTACCGTGAGGAAAATACATCATTTACATCATTCATATACAAAAGTAGTGGCTACTGAGTGGAATATTTAATAAGAACTGAACATTCAACACCAGCGACACAGACACAGTGGTACAATGTAGTTTTCTGTGTTTCTGAAATAAACATCTCCACGTAGATTTTGTAAGTCGAAATTTATTTTAATACGCTACTTCCAGAAGAATAGGGGCTGGCTTGCTGAAATATTTGGCTACCAATAGGATTAATTGTTCTCCCTCTGATTTTCAACTAATTGCATAACTATCTAGTTTATGAAAATGTAGTTTTACTAATCTTACCAAATTAGAGATCCTATCTAAGTTTCAAAGCTGGAAATCATTGCATATTGTGATACATATATTTTGATTTTGATTTGTCATGGGCATCAAGACATGAGTTTTCGGCGACGCCGGACGTTTTTAACCCTCAAGAGTACACGAGTACACCCCGGATTTTGTCGTGGTTCGTGTTGCAGTGTAGTGCTTTGAGGTGTGCAATTTGTCATTAAGCCTTTTTATACGGCTATCAATGACGGCGTATCATGGGATACATATCGTCCGGCGTAAAAATGTCACACACTCACTTAAGTATGCATTTCTTCAAACCTTTGCATGTATTTAACATTGTGTTTTGGGAAATTTGGTCCGTTTCTGTGTGTGTTACATTTTAGTGTTGTGTTGTTGTTCTCCTCTTACATTTAATGCGTTTCCCTCGGTTTTAGTTTGTTACCCCGATTTTGTTTTTTGTCCATGGATTTATGAGTTTTGAACAGCGGTATACTACTGTTGCCTTTATTTACTTTATTTATATTTCATTGTTTCCGTATCCATGTTATGTACTGATAACCAAATAAATGAATTCCTTTTGCATCAAACCTAGAAGAACTGTAAAATAACATCACATGACCCCTTAAATAAAAGATGTTAAAAACATGCACAATTTTGTTTTAAAGAATTTGAAAATGTTCTTTAATTTACAGTCATTTTGCATGTGCATATCAAATTTAACATATCTAGAGAGAACAAAATATGAAAAAAAAATTGAACGTTGTGTGAGATGAACATTTTTTCACATTTGCCATTTTATTTAAATACAACTTGCGACATGTATATAAGCTGATCATAGATGCGGTATGTTTACTAATTGCTACGTCATTTGGGCTCTGGTGGTGAGCTGTCTTATTAGCAATCGTACCACATCTTCTATTTTTTCAAAACTTGAAATAATACAATACTTTTTGTCTTTCAGCTGCTAAGAATATAGTAGACACTTATGTACAAGGCACAAAAGACGGGCAAGGCATATGGAGGTACGACGATGGTTCACAAATTACATTTATACAATGGGGAACCAACCAACCTGGAAATGGCGCCTCTGATATACATTTAAATCTTTGGAAAAATCATGGATATCGCTTCCATGACGTAACAGGAAATAGCCAATATTGCTTCGTTTGTGAAATAAACATGAAGTAGATTAGTTTATTATATGACTAAGTTTGTGAGTGTTTATTTACGTTCCTCATTCAAAATCTATAAATGATGATTTCAGATGACCTTTGACATTTTGTTTGCTGCTCGGCTAAGCTAATATATTTGATTATATTTACAAGTGTGGACACAGATGAGTGTGGATAGTATGTTTGGATGTTTGACAGTGTTTTATGATAAATATAGTTCTATGATTTTTATATATGTGTTATTAACTCTGTTGCGCGATGACAACCGACCTGAGCATTAGGAGTGTTGTTTATTTTATATTTAGTTTAGTTTTTATGTTCAAGACGGGCATGGAAGAGACACTAATTGCATTAGTTACCAAATGATAATGATAGAATATGTTCCACATCTTTGATTTTGGATACATTTTATAGCTAGGAGAGCAACACATAATAGGTTCAATTTTTCGTGATTTTTTAAAATTGGGAGATGATATCTGAGAACATGATATAAGGAGCCTGTAATTCAGTGGTTGTCGTTTGTTTATGTGTTACATATTCGTTTTTTTCTTTATTTTTTGTACATAAATAAGCCTGTTATTTTTCTCCTTTGAATTGTTTTACATTGTCATTTCGAGACCTTTTATAGCTGACTATGCTGTATTAGCTTTGCTCATTGTTGAAGGTTGTGTGGTGACCTGTAATTGTTAATTTCTATGTCATTTTGGTCTGTTGTGGAGAACTGTCTCATTGGCAATCATATCACCTCTTTTTTTTTATATATCTTTGTGGTAGCTTGTCAGTATCATTAGTAAAACACTTTAAAATGTTGAATTGATCCTCAGATTAGAAGACATTTATTGGTTTATAGTATTGACAATGCCTAACATGATGCTTGGGCCTGATGAGCTAGAAAGTAAGCTTCTGTGCTGTTTTCTATCAATTCTTTGATAATATCTCCTTCAAAACTGATGAAAGCAAAACAAAGTTTTGACCAATATGAAAATGATATCACCGAAAGAACCTTCGTGAGCATGCTTCAAAGACTCATAACTGCTCCAAAAGTTATCTGAAAGAATTTCAAGCAATAATGCTTGTCAAGTGGATATTTTAAACATTTACTTAATATGTCCAAATATCTAAAACGTTATAGTATTCAATATGAAAATGGTATTGCAAAATTATTCTCTTTTCATTTTTTGTTTGTTTGTTAATATGTGGATACAAATATAAGTGATACCAATACAGTATTTGTTGTGGTATGTGTTACTGTTGTAATTAACATTTACTGCTACAATGTTAATTCACACAAAATAAACAAACGAGTGAAAAATGTTGAACATGTACAATGAAATATAGTTTCAGAAATCAATTAAGCCAGATAGGCCTTATAAATTTTGGTCTAATTTTTAACATAATTGAATGACCATTTACACTCAGGACCGAGTCATTAGTAGGCATTACAGATGTATTAATACAACCTAGCATCATTTTGCTAGTAGCGGGAGTAGCATTGTTGTGTAAATTTGTTCTTTTTTTTTAAAAGTTTGGTCAGTGGACAAATAATGTTTGGTTCAATCAAAAAATAAAATGCTTTTATCTCCCTGTTACTTACATTGTACATAGAAATATTAATAATTTGAGAAATCCTTGTACATGAGAGTTGTCTGTCAAATCTTTATTTCACAAAGAATGAATTGCATTACAATGAACCGAGCTCAAAGCAAAGCACTTTAATAATACACTTAGACAGAGAGCTCAATCCAGTGATATACTGTGTACTACAGGTCCTTCATGAACATCCATCAACCAGAACTATATCTCAATAACATGCCATACTACATGGTTGGATCAGAAGTCCTGAAAAAGACATGATTTTTTTTTTATCATATTTAAAGTATATATGCATAGGTTAAAACTTTCACAAATTTGTGGTATAATCATTCAGTGTCTGGCAACTATCAATCACTTCATGCACAAATTGATATAGGTTGAGCGTGATTTTTGTCAACTGATGAAGAAACATTCAAAACTATAAAATGTTATCTAAGACTTGTCAGTGTCTATATATAGCTATTCACCATCGCCACTGAATCAGTGATATATGTACACATATATACATGTAAGACTAAAATTAAAGTACATATATAAGACTAAAACTGACATTCAGCTTTACCTTCATTCCCCAAGTCGTGTTCAAATCTGATTCATGATAAAATAAAATTCCAAAATTACAACCATTGCAATCAAAGGCGATT
The DNA here is from genome assembly GCA_019925275.1 of Mytilus edulis. Taxonomy (NCBI): domain Eukaryota; kingdom Metazoa; phylum Mollusca; class Bivalvia; order Mytilida; family Mytilidae; genus Mytilus; species Mytilus edulis. Next base: position 78,204,676 of record CM034353.1, read on the forward strand.
TATGAGCCCCCCCCCCTTACCCCCCACCCCCCCCCCCTTGTCTGAAAAAAAATGGTTGATTATTTAGAGAATCACTGGAGCATGACCGGAGTGGGCCCTCTCTTGGGCAGTCAGTGGGACCCCACTTATGAAAATTTCTGGATTCGCCACTGGAAATATCCCTCTAATAGACTAGCGTTAAAATCCCAGTTTTCTAATATGGTAGCTAGGTGGAACCTAAAACTAAAAACTTTGAAAAAAATATTTTAAATATTTCAAATGCATGTACATGTGATAATATAATTTCTCCAAATTTCACTGTATTTTCCCTTTGGATGTTTTTTCAACTACAGCCAGTTTGGTGTGGGTTGATGTTTGATTGTTGTACATGTTATATATCGACATAAGATTTGTTTATATAAATAATACTTATTTCCTAAATTCAAATAAAATAGATGTGAGAAATTAAAGGAAACCATATGCAAATATTAACCAGATGCTCCGCAGGGCGCAGCTTTATACGACCGCAGAGGTTGAACCCTGAATGGTTGGGGCAAGTATGGACACAACATTCAAGCTGGATTCAGCTCTAAATTTTGATTGTGATTAAATAGTTGACACAGCATAGGTTTCTGACACAGAATGAATGTGGTCTAATGAACTTAAAATATTTTTTTTGCCTTTGAGCAATTCACTATGCTGTTGAATATTAATCCCCTCAAAAAAATGTTTGAAGAAATTTTCTTTACATTTATGAAATCTGAAATGAAAAAAATTTACCCCCCCCCCTTTTTTTCACATCCCTCTTTCCCTTTTTCCAAAACTGATCTCAATTCAAATTTCTAATGGAGTTTGCAACAATAACTACTCATTTAAATACATCATTAAATATTAAAATGTAAAATAAAGTGCTTGTTATCACTGAATGGTAAAGATTGTTTTAATTTATCAGTTGGTAGTAAAAGTGAATATACATTGTATATTGTATAAAACAATGATTTAAGTTGATTCAACTACTATTCTGGACAAGGAAAGATAACTCCAATTGAAAATTTCTTGCTATTGCACAATATTGTGCAATTAGATATTTCTTGCTATTGCGCAATTGAAAATATTTGCTATTGCACAATACTGTGCAATTAAAGATTGCTTGCTATTGCGCAATACTGTGAGATTGAAAATTTCTTGCTATTGCACAATACTGTGCAATTGAAGATTTCTTGCTATTGCTGAATACTGTGCAATTGAAAATTTCTTGCTATTGCACAATACTTAATACAATAATTTTGGATCCTGATTTTATTTGATTATATTTAATATATAAGACTAAATTGTCAACTTTTATTTGGATTATATTTGATGAAATAACAAGGGAATGTAAGAGGTAGCTAATCTCCGATACATTTCTAGGAATATGATTCTTTAAAAGCAACCGCGTGGAGACCATGTATATTTCATATAGGGTTTGTAGGCGGATCTTATTTCAATACACAGTTAGTAGTGGTTTCATGTCCCTTTATAAAAACAACACGGTGAGATTTCAACAGAAGAAGAAATTGAGGATGAACAAGTGAAATAATGCTTTACATAGTGTGCTAGTGACTTAATGCAATATATAATTCACCATAATGAAAAAAACATCACTGAAATCCTGTACTAATCATGTAAAATTCTGAAATTTTGTGTAATGCAATTTTTGCAATTAAAAAGAATATTCACATTAAGTGAAGAATGTTGTTACTATAAACGAATCGTCAGTAATCGTTATTGAAAATATTCAGAACAGTCTGTTTCTCCACAAGAACTATAAGACAATATGCTTATTTCATGGAATTTGAAGAACAATTGGACCTGCACGAGTGACGCTCAATTGAATAATATCATACAGTGAAATGAACACTTAATTAATTTATTGATACTGTTCGGGACAAGTTGGCAATTCCACTGCGTGTAAAACTTGACACATTGATTTTCGTTTTAACAGAAAATTAAATTATGTACTAAAATGCGGATGTTGTCTAATATAAAATCAGATGTGGTATGATTGCCACTGAGACAAGTCTCCACAACAGACCAAATGACACAGAAATTAACAACAGTTACTATAGATCACCGTACGGCCTTCAACAATGAGCAAAGCCAATACGGCATAGTTAGCTATAAAAGTCCCTGAAATGACAAATGTTAAATAATTCAAACGCAAAAACCAACGGCCTAATTGTGTACAAAATAATGAACGAAAAAACAAATATGTAATACAACAAAAAACGACAACCAAGGAATTACAGGTTCCTGACTTTGGATGCTCAGAAAAAGAATATGGCGGGGGTTAAACTATAATAATAGAATTGCTATTATAAATAAGGGAATATGTCAAAGAGATAACTACCCGACCAAAGAACAGAAAACAACCGAAGGCCAACATTGAATCGCCAACACAGCGAAAAAAAATCCCGCAACCGGAGGCGAGCTAAATCAGTTGACCCCCTAACTGAAAATGTGTACTAGTTCAATGAAAATGGACGCCATACTAAACTCGAAAACATATAAATCAAATATAGTTTGAAGGTGCTAACCTTCTCCTAACCTGTGACAGTTATAACGGTTCAATATATAGACAATAATAGTGCATTGACTTGACATATCAACGATATAAGGATGAGGCTTAGAAACGGGGAAATGCGATGATGTGCCGAGCATTTTCCCCGTTTCGGGCCTAATCCTTATATCGTTGATATGTCATGTCAATGCACTATTATTGTCTTTATACTGCAATCTAAAAAAAACATTTTCAATTGTTGTTTAATGCGTTAAGGTTATTTATTTGATTTAAATATTGGTGGAAATACCCTTTAAAAAGGCCTCACATCATGCTCGCGGAGAAATATACAACACAATGAAAATTACATTTACCTGTTGAAACCAACACTCGAAGGTGAACGAAATCGTTTGAGTATGGACTAAAATATCAACCATAAGCATAAAACATAATGATTTATAGGTTGCAAACAAAATTTTTTTACAAATTTTATAAATATGTTTTTCAAATAATTGCAAAAGAAACAATGTTGAGTCGTTCCACACATCGTTGTATGCATTTGAAACAAGAACAGGTTGAAGAGGTCGTATGAATAATTCAATATTATTTCGGCAATTTCTATTTAAATATTCATGAGGAAAAGTGATATCGGGTCAGTGACTGTATATGACATAGAAATATACAGTCAACGCATTTTGACCGCTCAAATAGAACGAGTGCAGTATAAAAGAACTTATTGCATCAAAAAGAAATAAAATTTCCCTGAATGAAAACTACTTCACAAATCATCAATTGTTATGAGCTAAGATAGTACTCAATAATAATTAGATAGACTGGAGGAAAGATGTAAAAAAAAAAAGTGAACAAATCTTCATATCAAACCTAAATGAATAATTTTATAATTTAATCGATTTACGGGAAATGTAGAGAATACGGTTAGAGTGACATGATCCCAACACACGAACACGTCAAAATACATTAAGACGACAACATGCAGTCTTCAATTAGACAAATGTGTATACAATTTTTAAAACTTGTCCCTTGTCTGAAAAATGTGAGTATTAAAAAGAAACAATATCAAAATTATGTCATTCCCACCAAATAAAGATATAAAGAAAAATTGGACAATCACTAACAATGTTCCTGGCTTGAAAAAAAAGCTGGTTGATGTGCATGCAAGAAGTCTATAGAGTAAGCTCTCCCGTTTAACTTTGACCAAAACCCGATACAAAAAGGAGGTCTAATAATCAGCTTAAAATCATGTGCAGGCATTATGGGTAAAATATAATTGCTTGCTGTGCGTCCAGTGGCAAGTATTTAATGTATTTTTAATTAATGCAATCAGTACGTTATGCAACATTAAAACGACCGGTCTGAAATACGGACTATTCGGACTGTTGCTGGAAAATGAGAGCATGTCGATTGGGTAGAACTTTTGCTTTCCAACAGTACACGTACACAATAATAGTTGTCATTAAGCTCTTAAAAAGTAAAATAACAAAAATACCTAACTCCGACAAATCAAAAGCTTAAACGTGCAGTAGAGAGACTGGTACTCTAACTTAACATATAAACTGAATTACGCGGTCACTTTAGATTCATTTGGACGTGACTGTGTGTTTATTCATCAAGCACAGCCAAACGAACGTCCTGATTAAGCAGAAGTTTTAATCCGGACTAGAAAGGTCCAAGGATGACCATGTTTGTATATAAGAGCCATCATTTGTGGTTTATATATATGTATAACATGCCGCAGATCGGTAAGCATACATCAATCAAACAATCTTGTAAGTGGGAGTTTTCAAATTGTCAAAGCTTCAGTTTCAGCTATAATAATAGTAAACTATTTCTTTTCTGTTTTTAGTGATTTTCGATTTCTGTTAGGCTCTAGATCAATTGATGTTCTGTGCAAAATATTAGTATAGAAATTATTCTATATGTTACTTGCATCATGTAAATAATTAATTTGA
>CM034353.1:78209263-78375070 GCA_019925275.1 Mytilus edulis
GAATATATAATTATTATTAACTGACGAAAAATAAAGGAACTGTTGAAAATGCATGGAGAAATTTGATGGGCAAGGACAGACATAAAGCTTAACATCAGAAAACCTCTGGATTCTCGGAACTGTTTATCACATTGACATTATCAACATGATCAAATCAGATAGGTTTTAAAAAAGTATATATTGTAAAAGACTTTACACCTTTCACAAAATATCTTACTACTAAAAATGCTAGCAAGTATTGAAATGTTCCTGACACGCAATTATTATCATACCCCTTATCTTGAAAAGATGGGGCATTTATTGATGCACATGATTGTCAGTATGCTGTCTGTCCACCATTCAAAATTTTAGTTTTATGATGATGATTACAGTATCACTTGACCAAATCTGATGAAATTGAAACATCTTGGATAATACTTTATACTGGTCAAGTTTGATTATGATAGCTTTGATGTTTATTGTTCAAGATTTATGACTAAATATGCCCCTTATATAATTATCCACGACCACCTTGAAAGTTTTTTTTAAATCTCTTGCCAAATTTTTTTTAAGTTCTTAAAGAACACAATGCAAGTTGGTTCATGAATGACAGATCAAATTAATTTTGACATTTACTGTTTTAAGAGTTATTACCCTTATTTACCTAAAAATTCAGATTGATTTTGTGTTTCTTGTTGATAATGCACCATTTGAAAAAAACTTTTTTCAATTTTATTATAATTTAACACAAGCATGACAAGTGAGGAAACTTAAAATACAGGTCACATTCAATTGTGATTTTGGTTTGTGGCAACTACAGTAAGGGTGTTTTTGCAACCAGGGGTACCTGTGATCACTTGATCACCTAGACTGACAATTTCGAGTTTCTAGTAAAAACTTTTATGAAATGGATAGTAATTTTTTAGTTTTTTAACACAGTTCTATTCATGTACATTACAGTTTGTACCTATGAAATGTCAAAAAAAAAGAAAACCAACAATAGAACAAAAGTCCTATATTTCTGTTCATGTATAGTGGAATTTAAACTAAACTACATTGTATCTTCATATACATGTATATATAAACACATGAGGTATAGTCTTACCGGTACTTTGGATACCATGCTTTTGTGTCTTCCACTACTAATGGGAGCTGTTGGGTGTGTGTATGATTAATGGAAGAAACCACCAATCACAACAAAACTAAAATGAAACTTATTTCTCTTATTTTTTTGTGTTTATTTATAAATAAATAACTCCATATCTTAATTTTTTAAAGAAAATCGTAATATATTTAATAGTTTTCTGAAAGTTGTATGTTTATTGATGGTAACAACTTAACATCATATATGTAAACCAACTTATTTTTCAGGGATAGTAGATTTTGTGTAAAGCCCTTTTCAGCTGACTTAGCAGCAATTTATTCTTGTGATTTTCAACCAAAATGCTATTGATTTCTGTTAGGAAAGACCCCCATTTTAGTTAATCCTGACAATTTTCATTCCAATTAAATGCCTTCGTTGGGTTGAGCAATATCAAATAACCTAGTAAGACTGGCTTTTTCTTCCCTGCTTTACCTCTGACAGACAACATATGTGCCTTTTCTTTCTTTCTTAAACTCACAAAAGTTTCAAAAGTAATAGTCTACAAAAATAAGTTGGTGTACAGTTTTGTAGATTTAGGATCTTCTTTAAATTATACATTTATTACACACTTTTTAATTACAGTGATATATTATATAATGGAAAGTTAAAGCTGGAAGTAAGGTGCATACCATGAAAGTACCTGACAAGTGGACTTACAAGATCTGGTGTAAGAACATTTGTGAATTGTTGAAGAAGCACAATAAAAGAAGTCCATGAAGTTTTTGAAGATCTTGTTGTCAGGTTAATTTCAAGTCATCCCTTTCATGCTTTACACATTTGTTTGCCTTAATTGATATATCCCTATTGATTGACATATAACTTGATACCAGCTAAAACACAAGTCACCTAAAATTGGATTGCCATCAAATATTAACTTGTTGAAATAGTGTACATGGCTTTGTGCTTTGAACAATTAGTCCAATTAAAACTTTCAACAGGTTGTCAACTATATTAAGCAAACATATTCAACAAGTGACAAATAATATCAAAAATATTTTAACACCCTCAGCACTTTTATAATATGTACAATATCAGAATTATTAAAATTTATGTTATTTGTCCAATGATTTAACAAAAAATTTTATGAGGTTCAGTAGTTTGATTGATTTGAAATAAGATATCAAATATCAGAATGTCAACTGAAGAAAATGTAGAGAGTGCACAGAAAATTTATAAGAAAATGTAAAGAATGCACAGACAAAATAAGAAAATATATGGATTCACAGAAACAATAGTTGTATAATCATGTATATAGGAATAATAGGTATAATATTAAGACTTCTAATTCTGGATACTATTTTTTTTGTTGCAGAAATCAGAGATGTATTGAATAGATTTTAAATCTGACACAAAATAATCTAATAGAATTATTTAATTTTTTTCAGTATCTGACTTCATTGGTAGATGTAATTGAACAGTTTAATAAACCAGCTCCAGCAAATCTAGATCATTGTTCCAATACTCCAGCAAAAAGATTTATCATTAGAATTCCAGGAAGTCACAACAAATTTATTTTATGGTTTGATCCTAAACACTATCATCATTGCAATTGGTTTAATATTATACCAGGCTCTTGAGTCTGAGGAAAGGAATGTTATTTTCCTTAGTTTACTGTTAAAATAGAATTTCACGAAACCTTTTCAGATAATAAGGACATACTATGTAGTTGTGCATATCGACGGGAAATTGCGATTCAATTTTTTTTCTAGGAGTTACGCCCCTTTGAACTTATTTACTTTAATGTACTACTGCAACAGTTTGTCATCGCAACTCCTCTCAAACCACACAACAGAATTTCACGAAACCTTTTCAGATAATAAGGACATCCTGTACGAACTGTGACGCCCGTATATGACACGGAAACCAGGTGTAAAAATCATACTTTATCCTGGCGGCATTGCAGTGTTTACTGAATGCATGTCCAGGCGTCATCCAGGCGTAAACCAGGCGTAAATTAGGCGTAACTAAGGCGTAAACCAGGCGTAAAATTAGGCGTAATATTTAAATGAGTACGCCTGGTTCACAAAAAAATAGGCGTAATATGCAAATGAGTACGCCTGGTCAATAAAAAACCAGGCGTAATATCCTTACATAATACTACACTTATTTTAGTTCAGTGTATTAACCCTAAGCTGTGTACTTTTGTGTATTGATACAAACTTCTGTACTGTTGCTTTTATTTCTTATTGTTTGACAAAAAACTTGAAATATTAACCATTGAAGAAGCTAATATAGAAATAAATACATTTTATGCAGACAATGGCTCAAATAAGTTTACGTTTAAATCAGAATTATAACAACTATTTTTCTTGAAATAGCATTTTAACTAAGTTGTTTTTGAAAATTATTGTCTTTTGAACTAATTTATAAATGATAATACTGCAATTTAACTTTAAGTAAAAGATTTTAATGTTATTTATCCAAGGATAAAGGTTTTGGGATTTCAAAAATTCTGATAGAACATAATACTTTTAAATAACTTAGTTATACTCACATTATTATTATTTACCATGCATAACTACTTTCCTTTTATTTCACAATTTTCATTTATTTATTAGATTCAGTATTTCCAATTTCAGATTCTTCCAAAAAGCACAAAACAAGCAAATTATCCCTGAATATATGAAGCTGCCATGTGTCCAACCTTTACACACTAAAACCAAAGAGCCAAATTTTGAAAAAAAAATCCCATGATCCTTTAAACAAAGCATTATGGGTATTTCTATTTACGCCATACCAACAGTTTTACGCCCGTAAGAAAATTTACGTCTTGCCTATTTCAATTTACGCCCGTAAGAAAACTTACGCCTTGCTTATTTCAATTTACGCCAGGTTAACTGCTTTTTTCTACGCCCGTAAGGACTACAAATTTACGTTTCCTGCTCCCTTACGCTTGGATCTAGACACGTAACTACCACTTACGCCTGGTTTACGCCTTATTTCCAGGCGTAATACGCCTTATAATTTCGTACGGGATACTATGTAGTTGTGCATATCGATGGGAAATTGCGATTCAATTTTTTTTCTAGGAGTTACGCCCCTTTGAACTTATTTGCCTCACTATACTGTTGACTCCTCTCGCTTGGAATTTATGTACTACTGCAACAGTTTGTCATCGCAACTCCTCTCAAACTACACAACAGAATTTCATGAAACCTTTTCAGATAATAAGGACATACTATGTAGTTGTGCATATCGACGGGAAATTGCGATTCAATTTTTTTTCTAGGAGTTACACCCCTTTGAACTTATTTGCCTCACTATACTGTTGACTCCTCTCGCTTGGAATTTAAATTCCCCAAAAATACTGAACAGTAGTTATTTTATTGAAGTTGTATGCTGGGTTTACCCTGCGTCCGTTTTCTTCTTGCCACGCCTTTGGCTAATGCTTTAAGTGGTTTTCATGAAACTTTGATGAATTATTTATTTCTATTGAAATGAGCTACCTTTCGTTTGATAGAAATTTTAGATTTTACTTTTCCTAGCTATGGGGATTTTTTTTGTTAACAAAAAGGGGGATTTTCCTGTTTTCGGACAAGAATTCATAAGTGCTTTGAGCAGTTTCATGGAACTTTGATGACTGCTTTATTTCTATTGATGTGAGCTCCCTTAAGCTTTTTTTTTTTATAAATTTCTGATATGAAATATAGGCATTATGGAATGTTATAAATGAGAGGCATATAATGTGCTCATTGCACTGCTGTATATTTAACTAGTTCATTGTAAATTCTATTTCTCAAATTAGGTTTGTGTGTAACATCTTTTTTATTGTTTTTTTTTTCTTAAAAGTTCCTCTTGCTCATTTTTCTCTTACTTATTTAATTGTATTTTATTGTAAACTTTAAGTTTTTAATCAATTGTAACCTGTTGACTATTTTTTTTAAACATCATTTATGGCATTTAACTATATTTATTGTATATATTTTAACTATTTTGTTGTGACGTTTTTTTTGTTGTTGTAAACTTTGATATGTGAGAAACTGTGAGTGAATAAATGTCCGTTGTTTCATTGTCAATGTCGCATGTTTTGTATCTTTAAGTAGAAATCAGGTATTCTTAAAACGAAACATTTATTTAATCTGAACTTCCAACCTCATTTAGTTTCCACATTTATGAAATTTATATCAAAGTTTTATACATGTATCAGCAATGTCTCATCCAAATATATCTGTTTTCAGTGATTGTGATGAATTTTATATTATATATCTGTTTTCTTTAAAATATGTAGAACTAGGTATCTAGTTTTCTTGTATGAAGTAAAATGTTATGTTACGTTAATTTCAAGGTTAATTATTTTAACTTTGATATTTATTTTTTTCACTATGAAATCAAAAATACTTGACATATTGAATATGTTTTTATTATGGAAAATTTTAGTACAATATTTTTTTTAGTTCATGTTAATTAAGTTTATAACAGTTTATTATTATTACTAGTTTACTTAAAGGCACACATTGTATGCAACAAGAGCAACACAATATAGTATACAAAATGATAAATTGGTCAATAAATATGACAAGAGAAGAAAAAACACAACCCTTTTATCACTAGGGGTGGGAAAGAGGTTTTAAGTATTTGTGAAATATGGTCAGGATAGTACTAGCATAGGACAAAAAATTTCCAGATAGATATAGTATTAGTATTATATATAGTGTTTATGTACTTTGCATTGAAGCTAATATTGACCTGGTTTTACGAATCAGGTTTGTCAGTTCTGTTCCGCTTACACTTTTCCATTGTTTTGATGTCAGACTATTTCATGGGCAAAAACTCAATCAATACTTATAAGTGTCATATTTTATGCTTCAGTCAGAAATGAGAATTATATTTATTGTTGCTTTAAGGGTATACTATGTGTTAGGATTATGTTTTCTATTGAAGATTTGGGAGTGATGTTTAATGAGTATTTCTGATGGTATATATGCTACGTAGAAATTAAATTTTTAGTTGCCTTTTCAATAAAGCAATCATTTACTATTATGAAGTTTTTGTGTTTGTTGCCAATCTCAAATGGTTTTAACAGCAAAAGCAGAACAGTAGTAAAAAAAAACAAATTGACCACAGCAAGTATTCTAGTAATTAAAGTAATAAGTAAAAAGCTGCTTTGGTCATGATGTTCATAATGGCACCATCTTCCCTATTTTGATGATTAAAAAATCTTGTATTTCCTTGATGTCATAAACAATTTGTGTACAAGTCAAATACAACTTCCAGTTGCTTGTTAACAGTAAAGAATACTACCACAGCAGAGTTGATCAAACAGGATTTTTCTGAATATTAATTTCAAAAATTAAAATCTATTTTTATAGTCTAAAATGATAAAATCCCAATAATAAATATGCGCAATAATTTCTGAATTTACAGTATATGAAATTAGGGTTTTCAAACCACTCCTTTTTTAAGTGAATGGTTCAAGAATGAATCTTGTAATATATATTATCTGCACATCAATGAAACAAAGCCATGATCAGCTAGCAAAGAAATTAATTTCTCATACAGATAAAATATCGAATAAGTGATTAATGTAGGTAAATTTTTAGGACAACTTACTCTTTTAACATGTTTATGACTGCAAACATTTGCAATCATAAAATGGTATGGCTATTTAAATGATGTTTAAAAGAAAAATCAAAGTCTTTGATTCTTGGGATTATGAAAAATGCTGGATCTAACTGCACATTTAGATTTTGGACCCCACTTTAAATTGGTCCATATTAAAGTCCAAAGGATCCAAATTGTTTGATTTCAACAAATATTTAATATGTGGTGTCCCTCAAGATGCTGAATCTAAAGAGAATTTAGACATTGATTTTTGAACCCAATTTTCAAATTAACTGGTCCATATTGAGGTCTGAAGGGTCCAAAATTGAAGATAAATGGACTTCATCAAAAATTGAAATCTTTGGATTGTTAGATATATTGAATTAAAACTTGTGTTTAGATTTGTGATTTTGGACCAAATTTTCAACAAAAAATTAAAATATTGGGTCCATTTGATATGTTGAATCTTATTGTGAAATAAGACTTTAATTTTTGGGCTTACTGAGCAAATTTATGGCAAGCCGTTTTGCTATTTATTATAACTTCATTAAATCTCATAAACTTTATTAGATATCTTATATAGTTTATAAAATATATAGTTTATAATGTATATTATATAGTTTATAAGATATATTATATAGTTTATGAGATACCTTAAATAGTTTATGAGATATCTTATATAGTTTATAAGATATCTCATATAATTTTTATAAGAAATCTCATATAATTTTCTTTATAAGATATCTCATATACTTTTAAATATATCTTTTAAAGTATTATTAGATATCTTGTAAACTATATTTTTTTATATATAATATATGAGATGTTTTATAAGATATCTCCTTAAATATACAAGATATCTTATATAATATTACATGAGATTTCTTGAAATTCTAATAAATAGTACGCCTCCGGGTGCGGGAATTACTCGCTACATTGAAGACCTGTTGGTGACCCTCTGCTGTTGTTTTTTATTTGGTCGGGTTGTTGTCTCTTTGACACATTCCCCATTTCCATTCTCAATTTTATTTTAAAACAGTTTGCCATACATATTGGTCCGTTTTGATTTCCAACAGGTCCTAAAATTAAATTTTGTATGATGAACACAAGGTGTTTTGTTATATTGTGAATCCATGGACCTGTATGTTTCTGCTGAATCTAACCATATATTTATAGGTAAATGAGATAAGATGTGGTATGATTGCCAGCAAGACAACTCTGTTCAAGAGGCAAAAATGTCGCAGTCATTAACAACTATAGGTCAACTTGCAGCTTTTTTACAAGGTTAAAAACCCATAAAAACTGAATAATCAGCTATAAAAGGACACCAAATTACAAATGTGAAACAATTCAAAGGAGAAAACTTACAGCCAATGTATGTTAAAAATAATGAACGAAAAACAAATATGTTAAAACAGCAATAAACGGCAGCCATTGAATTAAAGGCTCCTGACTGGGACAGCCACATACGAAATGTGGCGGAGATGAAATAGTTGGATGGCGCAAAACCCTCTCCTACCATGAGACATTGGTACAACAGCACAAAACAATGCACTATAAAATATAACAAGCAACAACCATTCATTTTAGCTCCTTCCTTACTTGGAACAGGCACATACAAAATGTGGTGGGGTTAAACTAGTTTGAATGCTCCAACATTTCCCCTAACAAACTATATAAAAATCAGTTGGAGAATGGCTTAACTCATCAGATGGGTCAAAATAAAAATATAGAATCTTAACAAAAACACAATGTTTCCAATTTCAAAATTCTTAGACCACACTCATTTGCGGTCAGAAACCTATGCTGTCAAATATTAAATCCCAATTCAAATTAAGAACTGTATCAAGATTAAATGATGTGTATAGTTTCCCCAACTGTTCAGTGTTCGATAAGGAACAAATGTTCCATGGTGCAACGAAGCTAAGTTTTATGCAAAATATATGACATAACCAGTTTGCTGTGTATCTATTTACCAGCATTACCATCATTCTAGTATACGCTAGATTGAGTGATCGTTGATTGCTTTAGTCCAGTGGCAAAAATTTGATGCATGCGAGACAGTTTGTTGTTTGCTTTAGTCCAGTGGCAAATATTTATGCACGTGAGACATAGTTTGTTGTTTACTTTAGTCCAGTGGCAAATATTTCATGCATGTGAGACAGAGTTTGTTGTTTGCCTTAGACCAGTGGCAAATATTTCATGTATGTGAGACATTGTTTGTTGTTTGCTTTAGTCAAGTGGCAAATATTTCATGCATGTGAGACATAGTTTGCTGTTTGCTTTAGGTCACGGTCAAATATTTCATGCATGTTTGAGACAAGAAAACTATGCGTACAATAGGTAGGTCGTGTAACTGCTATATTCCGTCTATCTAAAAGAATGGACAGAAAACATATTTTTTTACATTCTATAAGACGGAATGATCTTGTCCTTTATTGAAACTTCGTAATAACTCTGTCTCATAGACGTATATATGAAGGTTACATAGGGTCTATACCCATCGAATAACTTTGTCGCATTGGAGTCTTTTTTAGAGCCTATTTTTATCTAATAAATCAGATGATTCATTGTATAAAAGCTATATCCATCAAATATCTCTGTCTCAGGGTTTATACTTCTTAAATAACTCTGTCTCGTATACCCATCGAATAACTTTGTCTCGTTGGTGAGCGAATGTTGTATAGGGTCTAAAACCCGGCCTCGAAAAACTCTGCTTGATTGGTGTATGAACGTAATATAGGGGCTATATTCGTCGAATAACCCGGTCTAAATGGTATATGGACGTTATAGAGCTTATAGCCATCGAATAACGTTATCTCATAAGTGTATGAATTTTGTATAGAGCCTATACTTATCGAATAACATAAGTTTCATTTGTGTATGAACACTATACAGGGTTTATACTTCTCAAATAACTCTGTCTCATATACCCATCGGATAACTTTGTCTCGTTGATGTATGCATGTTGTATAGAGCCTTTTCTTAATGAATATCTCAGTCTCATTGATGTATGAACACTATACAGGGTCCATACTTCTCAAAAAGTGTCTCATTGGTGTATGAACGACGGGTTATATAGCCATCTAATAACAACCCTGTCTCATTGGTATATGAACGTTATATAGAGCTTATAACCATCGAATAAAGCTATCTCATTAGTGTATGAACGTTGTATAGAGCCTATACTTATCGAATAACTTAGTCTCATTGGTGAATGAACACTAAACATGGTTAATACTTCTCAAATACCTTTGTCTCACAGTTGTATGCACCACGTTACATAGGATCTATACCCATCGAATAACTTTGTCTCATTGGTGTATACACGTTGTATAGGGTTTATACCCATCGAATAACTTTGTCTCATTGGTGTATACATGTTGTATAGGGTTTATACCCATCGAATAACTTTGTCTCATTGGTGTATACACGTTGTATAGGGTTTATACCCATCGAATAACTTTGTCTCATTGGTGTATGAATGTTGTATAGGGTCTATACCCATCGAATAACTTGTCTCGTTGGTGTATGGACATTATATAGAGCCTATACTTATCAAATAACTCTGATTCGTTGGTTTATGAACGTTGTATAGAGTATATGTAATTATATACCTCTCGAATAACTCTGTCTCATGTGTATGTGTATGAACGTTAAATACATTGTAGGGTCTATACACATCTTATAACTCTGTTTCATAGGTATATACAACATGTATGAAGGGTCTATACCAACCGAATAACTGTCTCATTGGAATATGAACTCTATATATCGAATTGATCGGTCTAATATATAGGTGTATGAACCTTATATACCCATAGCGCCGTCTCATTGGTGTATGAACGTTGTATAGGGTTTTTATATATCGAATAACTATGTCTCATTGGTGTATTCATGAACGTTATACAGAAAATATACTTATCGAAAAATAAAAGTAATGAAATTATGCATTTCAAATAAAGTTGTCTTTCAGTGCGTCGTTTTACCTACGTTACCACAGTCTAGTAACCGCTAAATTGATTGATTGCTGTTTGCTTTGCGTCCAGTAACAAATATTTCATTCATGTTCAGAACGAGATCATATTAGCGATCACTTCTATAGTAAGGGTAACCTCTAGACTCTGTCCGTCCAACAAACTATTTACGTCCAGTGGCAAGTATTGCATTCATGTTCAAATTAACAGCGAATACAATAGTAAGGTCATATAACCGTAGGTAGAATCAATGTTCGGCTTCTACCTGACGAAATCATTTTTTGATTTGGTCTGCAGCTTGGTATTAATATTGTAGCCAGTAAATAAGTACATCCGACGTGCAGCCACTTAAATGTCCGTCTGAATACCTTTATATGTGTAAGAACTGTATCCATACCATCATGTTACAAATATATTTTATGAACGATGGTGTCCGCCTGTTTCAATGATTTGTTATATACGAAATGAATCCAAAACAATGACATTACTGACTGTATGCAAAAACCACAGAAAATAATCACGCAAGTACCATAGCAAAACTTACAGACTGTGCGTAGGTACCACAGACTATACACTACTTAGACTGTATCTAAGAACAACCGACAAAACTTACAGACTGTACCTAATAAACACAGACAATACTTACAGACTGATCTAAGAACCACAAACAATACTTACACTGTATCTTAGAACCACAGACAAAACTTACAAACTACATTAGAACCACAGACAATACTTAGACAGTATCTAAGAACCACAGACTATATTTTTAGACTGTATCTAAGAACCACATACAATACGTACAGACTGCATCTAAGAACCACAGACACTCCTATAATGCTGTATCTAAGAACCACGGACAATACTCAAAGACTTTGTCTAGGAACAACAGAAAAAACTTACAGACTTTTACAGGATCTAAGAACCACAGACAATACTTACAGACTGTATCTAAGAACCACAGACAATACTTTGACTGTACCTACGAACCACAGACAATACTTTGACTGTATCTAAGAACCACAGACAAAACTTACAGACTGTATATAAGAACCACAGACAAAACTTACAGACTGTATATAAGAACTACAGACTATATTTACAGACTGTACATCAGAACCAGAAAATATTTTCAGACTGTATCTAGGAACCAGACAATACGTACAGTCTGTATTTAAGAACCACAGACAATACTTTTATGCGGTATCTCAGAACCACGGTCAATACTTACAGACTGTATCTAAGAACCAGACAAAACTTACAGACTGTATCTAAGAGCCACAGACAATACTTACAGACTGTATCTAAAAACCACAGACAATACTTACAAACTGTAAATAAGAACCAGACAAAACTTACAGACTGTATATAAGAACCAGAGACAATACTTAAAGACTGTATCTAAGAACCACAGACAATACTTATAGACTGTATCTAAGAACCACAGACAAAACCTACAAACTGTTTCTAAGAACCACAGACAAAACTTACAGACTGTATCTAAGAACTACAGACTATATTTACAGACTGTACATCAGAACCAGAAAATATTTCAGACTGTATCTAGGAACCAGACAATACGTACAGTCTGTATTTAAGAACCACAGACAATACTTGTATGCGGTATCTCAGAACCACGGTCAATACTTACAGACTGTATCTAGGAAAACAGTTTAAACTTGCAGACTGTATCTTAGAACCACTAAGACTTTGTCTAGGAACAACAGAAAACACTTACAGACTTTTACAGGATCTTAGAACTACAGACAATACTTACAGACTGTATCTAAGAACAACAGACAATACTTTGACTGTATCTACGAACCACAGACAATACTTTGGCTGTATCGAAGAACCACAGACAATACTTACAGACTGTATATAAGAACCATAGACAAAACTTTCAGACTGTATATAAGAACCACAGACAATACTTACAGACTGTATATAAGAACCACAGACAAAACTTACAGACTGTATCTAAGAACCAGACAATACTTAAAGACTGTATCTAAGAACCACAGACAAAACTTACAGACTGTATCTTAGAACCAAAGACAAAACTTACAGACTGTATATAAGAACCACAGACAATACATAAAGACTGTATCTAAAAACCACAGACAATACTTTGACTGTATCTACGAACCACAGACAATACTTTAACTGTATCTAAGAACCACAGACAATTCTTAAAGACTGTATCTAAGAACCGCAGACAAAACGTACAGACTGTATCTAAGAACCACAGACAATACTTACAGACTGTATCTAGGAACAACAGAAAATACTTATTGACTGTATCTACGAACCACAGACAAAACTTACAGACTGTATCTAGGAACAACAGACAAAACTTACAGACTGTATCTAGGAACAACAGACAAAACTTACAGACTGTATCTAAGAACAACAGACAATACTTACAGACTGTATATAAGAACCACAGACAATACTTACAGACTGTATCTAAGAACCACAGACAAAACTTACAGACTGTATATAAGAACCACAGACAATACTTACAGACTGTATCTAAGAACCACAGACAATACTTATAGACTGTATCTAAGAACCACAGACAAAACTTACAGACTGTATCTAAGAACCAGACAATACTTACAGACTGTATCTAGAACCACAGACAAAACTTACAGACTGTATCTAAGAACCAGACAATACTTACAGACTGTATATAAGAACCACAGACAATTCTTAAAGACTGTATCTTAGAACCACAGACAAAACTTACAGACTGTATATAAGAACCACAGACAATACTTACAGACTGTATCTTAGAACCACAGACAAAACTTACAGACTGTATATAAGAACCACAGACAATACTTACAGACTGTATCTTAGAACCACAGACAATACTTACAGACTGTATATAAGAACCACAGACAATACTTACAGACTGTATATAAAGAACCACAGACAAAACTTACAGACTGTATCCAAGAACCAGACAATACTTACAGACTGTATATAAGAACCACAGACAATACTTACAGACTGTATCTAAGAACCACAGACAATACTTACAGACTGTATCGAAGAACCAGACAATACTTACAGACTGTATATAAGAACCACAGACAAAACTTACAGACTGTATCTAAGAACCAGACAATACTTATAGACTGTATCTAAGAACCACAGACAATACTTACAGACTGTATCTAAGAACCAGACAATACTTATAGACTGTATCTAAGAACCACAGACAAAACTTACAGACTGTATCTTAGAACCACAGACAAAACTTACAGACTGTATATAAGAACCACAGACAATACATAAAGACTGTATCTAAAAACCACAGACAATACTTTGACTGTATCTACGAACCACAGACAATACTTTAACTGTATCTAAGAACCACAGACAATTCTTAAAGACTGTATCTAAGAACCGCAGATAAAACGTACAGACTGTATCTAAGAACCACAGACAATACTTACAGACTGTATCTAGGAACAACAGAAAATACTTATTGACTGTATCTACGAACCACAGACAAAACTTACAGACTGTATCTAGGAACAACAGACAATACTTATAGACTGTATCTAAGAACCACAGACAAAACCTACAAACTGTTTCTAAGAACCACAGACAAAACTTACAGACTGTATCTAAGAACTACAGACTATATTTACAGACTGTACATCGGAACCAGACAATATTTTCAGACTGTATCTAGGAACCAGACAATATGTACAGACTGTATTTAAGAACCACAGACAATACTTTTATGCCGTATCTCAGAACCACGGTCAATACTTACAGACTGTATCTAGGAACAACAGTTTAAACTTGCAGACTGTATCTTAGAACCACTAAGAACCACAGACAAAGCTTACAGACTGTATTTTAACACCACAGACAATAAATACACAGTATCTAAGAACCACAGATTAAGGTTTCACTACAAGTATCACTGACAATTCATATTTTACATAGATCCTATAAGACACACATGCACATCTAACAACAATAATTCAATATACCAAATATATTTGACCTATTGCTTAATATAGTACTTGAAAAAAGACCAAAACACAACAAACTTAACATTGACCAATGAATCATAAAAATTAGATCAAGGTCAGATGAAATCTGCCAAACTGACATGTTCCCCTTTACTAGTCCAAATAATTATGACGTCTGGCAAGGCTATTTTAATTTTTTTTCTGGGACGCCTTCTCAAGGCTGAAAAAAATTAAAATAGCCTTGCCAGACGTCATAATTATTTGGACTACCCCTTTACATACATAACATATAGTTGACCTGCTGCGTCCAATATTTTATAAATAATAAATAATGATAATAAATAAGCAAGTCGGCAAGATATACAAACAGAGACAACATTAGCTCTAATGAGATTTTAACCGACATAAGAATGGATCTAATCACAGAACTTTAAGGTCAAGGTCAAAAGAATCCGGTCTGACTGAAATGTAGATCTTTGAAAAAGACACACTGACAATATCTTAGAATCACAGACAATTCATACATGTATACATGAAGACTCTTTTTAAGAAAACCATATAATTCACAGATTGTATCCTGTTCTAGTTTTACTTACAAAAAAATAGGTGAAAATAGTAAAGTCATCATTTAATAAAAAATAATTTCACACAAAAAGTCATGCTTAGCTACAATACTAAGTTCAATTCAGGCTTTGGGTTGCACTCAATTCCTTCTGTAAAGAGGAAATGAACTTTAAATATGATAGTTGAAGCAATTTTCTCTCCGTTTTCTATCTTTTGCTGTTTTATTTTCTATATGATGCAAGTTATATTTAAACTCAGTATCTATTACTGGAACAGCCTTCCTTTTAATAAACATATTGGATACAATCAAATCAATCAAAACATGTTTTATTAATTTTATTCTTTATTATAAAACTTTAAATTTTTTAAATTTGTATATATATATATATATAATGTAAATGAAAACATTATCATAAATACCTAACAAGAAAATTATCTATAAATTAGTGACATGCATAAAGCACAATTTATATTTATCATGCATAATATCATGGTACAAAACAAAATAGACAAAAAGTAACCTATTAAAAAATATGGAGCAAGAGGGCACAAAGTGTTTTTGAGAGATTGTTTTTAATAGGAAGACAAATTCAATAGATATCTTTATATTATATTAATCTTTTATAGACCAAGTAAATTTATCAACAAATTTACAAGTTTCAAAAATTAATAATGAACAAACAATTTATCTTACAAAAAGACAATGTTTAATACATTTTCTTTTATACATTTAAATAATTATGAATGAATTAATTGTGACTTTTTGACTGAGGCTTGTTACTCTAAGTCCTATGGCTTTTTTTTGTTTTTCAACACATATTGTCAACAATCAACAAACATAAATATGATTAGTCAATTCCAGTTTATATATTCATCTTAATTTAAAGTACAATTATTTGCAACAATGAAGTATTAGCATATCATAATCATTATGTATGTTTTTCTGTACATGTATTTATGACATTTAAAAATCACGTTTTGAGGTATATTAAATTATATGATAAACACATCCTCTATGCAATGAAGACAATCCCAATAAAAATACTAAGATTTAGAACTAACCTTTATGAGGGTGGTAAAGGGTTATTTTCGTGCAGCGTTTTCGGCCTTTTTATTTCACGTGTTTTCGTGTTTTTGTGTTTTATTTCTCGTTTTCTCGTGTTTGGTTCGATGTGCGTGCTTCGTATTTCCCCTTATTTATTTTCCGTGTTTCGTGTCGGTGCTCTTAATTTCTCGTTCTTGCATTGTTCCGCATTTGATTAAAAAATAAATTGGAACTAACTCAAAGTCAGTGAGTTATAGTACCTTTTGAAACTTGTGTAATATAATAGAAATTGATGTATATTGTTACCATTCTACTTTCTATTGTATATGTATGCTCTACATGTAATAGAGTCCATCATAATAATTTTTTTTTCAAATCAGATGCAAGTAGCATAGGCTAGCCTAAAAAGTGACCACAAGGTCTTTATGTCCATTAACAATGAACTGCTGAGTAATAACTGCTGGTACTTTTTTTCTTAATGTTTACGATTTTATTCCTCGTGCTTCGTTTTTCCCGATTTTCATTTTTCGTGCTACGTTTTTGCGATTTTTATTTCACGTGTTTCCGTGTTCAGTACCCCCCTTTACCACCCTCCTTTATTATACAAAAAAAAATCACTGTTGTGACACAAAGTTTTTTTTTTGTATGGAGTCTTAATAATTTGTTTATATTTTAGAAATTTATATTTATTTATGCCAAGACTCTCTAATCTTTTCAGAGAGGCATTCATAGTGGACAGTCCTTATGGCATATATTTTTTTCATAACTAAATATAATTGGGGTGGATTAATACTACACATATCAAGAAATAATAAAAACACAGGTCATACTTACAAGGTATTCAAGAATGACATCTTAATCCTAAGAAATAAAAAAACAAAACAAAGTAACCTTACTAAAAACCTTCAATAGTTGTCAATGGTACTCACGTAGGAAAAGGTATAAAAAAAACCAATTACAAGATATCTAAAAAGGAGCAATTACAAAACAGATCGGTATATTAGAACAATACATTACATAAATTTACATAACTCTATCGTAGTGGTAAAATATCAAACATAAGCTCAAAACTAAGTGCAATAAAACAAGTCTTCTCTGTTCTTTAAAGCCATTCTTGCCATTCACTCTTTGACACTTGTATGGCAAGCACTAAGAAGTCTTGATAAACCTAAAATAGAATTGTTTTCATGTAAAATTCACAAAAACTGGTTCAATTATTGAAATAAACATACATAATAAAATGGAAAAAAAAGTTGAACTGTTCAGATCACATTCCAGATAACTGACTTTTCCAAAGATATATTAAGTCAAGTTGGAATGATGTCTTAGTTCTGGTTTTAGGCATGTTGCAAAAAATCTCTTTTTTGGTTTAAAATATTTTACAAAGTATAATGCAATATTATATGACTGGAACATCTTAAGCTCGAAAGTTGGATCAAGCTATCAAAAAATTAAGTGTGATAAAGTGTATTTAAATTAAAAAAAATATATCCTTTTAAAATAAAGGGCAGATAATTACATTGATTTGATAGGACACTTTGTGTTTTGTATTTATTTTTAAAGAACAGAAGGCTGCGGCCCCCTATTTTTATTTGATGTTTCAAATGTTCTTATAATAAGTAATTCTCTGATTAAATTTAAATGTAATGCAACTGGGTGAGTATCGCAACAATAAAAACTTGTATTCTAGTTACTAAAACATAGATATGTTAAGACTCCTGATTCACCTGTACTTTTGTGGAGATCTAACTTCGTAATATATGTAAAGAATATAACAAGGACTTTTGTGATCCTAGTTTGAAACAAGAGTGAACACAGAACAGCATGGATAGGATTTGCCATTCTGAGTGTATTGCATAAAACTGGGAGTCAACCCACTAAAGGATACCCCACCCCCATTCCAATTCATCTTCTGAAATATTTCAGACCAATATGATTTTCCTTCATGCACATTCCCAGGCGGTGTACTGCACTTGATATAAAATTTCAACAATATCGATAAAGCAGATAAGGAGAACATCCACTTATCTTACTAAACACTGTTGCAACATATTGCAACATTATACAATTAAGATCCATTTCCCCCTTAAAATATTTCAGACCAGGATTATTTCCTCCATATACATTCTCTGGTGGTGTCAGTCTACTGTGTTAATTTACATCAATATCCATCAAGGTAATTAAACATAGTTGCACTTACAGGTCCTGTTGCCACTTATTGCAATATTAAACTAATTAGGTTCAATTATCTCCCTTGAAAATTATTGGATCTGGACTATTTCCTACAAACTAAGTAAATTCAATTATCTCCCTTGAAATATTTTAGACTGTGTAAAGTTTCATCTAATTGGTACATACATTACGGAGGAGTTAAGTTTACAAGACATATGAAACAGACAGACAGACAGACAGAGTGATTCATATAGTGGCGGATCCAGAACTTTTCCTAAGGGGGGGCCCACTCCAGTCATGCATCAGTGATTTCCTATATAATCAACCAAATTTTTCCCACAAAAAGGGGGGCCCGGGTCACCCAGCAACCCCCCCCCCCCCCCCCCCCCCTGGATCCGCCTATGGATTTGCTGAAAGTATTTTTGAGTTATTGTCCAATAACTGGAAAATTCCCCCTTTGTAATGAATAAAACCCCATAACTCTGAACTATAAAATCTAAAATTTATATAATTCTAAAGGGAGCTTACATCAATAGATATAAACAATTCACCAAAGTTCAATAAGAGCTGCTGAAAGTATTTTTGAGCTATTGTTTGAAAACTGGAAAATTCCCTTCTTTTTAATGAATAAAACCCTGTAAATGGGAAACACAAAAAATCTAAAATTTATAAAAATTGAAAGGTGGTTTATGTCAAAAGATATAAACAATTCACCAAAATTTCTTGCAAGTTGGTGAAAGTCTTTTTAAATGATTGTCAGAAAACTGGAAAATTCCCCTTTTTTTAATTAATAAAACCCTATAACTCAGAAACTTAAAATCTAAAATTTATAAAAATAAAGGATCTCACCGCAATAAATATAAACGATTCACCAAAGTTTTATGCAAATTGGTTTAAGCCTTTTTGAGTAAATGTCTGACATGTTGACGATGGACGGACAGACAACGGTATACCATAATATGTCATGTAACCAGGCCTATAACAATAACTGTGAAAAGACAGTTTTGTGTCATTTCTGAGTTGATTAAATGTTTCATAAGTTATCCCATGGAAACTGTTCATGGCAGCATGTCCAGTCTGCCTTACTTGAACAGAGTACTAACCAGTTTTCTATTGGTTAATAAAACATAAAATTTCAATGAAAATTATGTTAAAGATGAATTGAAACATTATCCAATATGCCTTAATTAAATGGATTTTGATGAAGTTGTTAAATTAAAGTGCTTGTTTTTCAGAGCAACTAATCCTAAATATACTTCAGTCTCAAACATAGCATTTTTTTGGGGTGATCGATACCATTGTAGGTCCTGGATTTCTTTCAACATCACCAGACAGCTGTAGGATTAACCTTTTGAAGTTCTTCCAGTACCTGCTTGCTAAAACCTTCACTATTGTTACTTCATTACATCCTGAAACAATAAACATATAGATATATATTTGTATCATATATGTAATATTAAAAACAGTAGTTTTATATATTTGATAAATAGCCTGCTGTTTAATATGTATTGCTCAACTTTGATGAGTACCCTTTTACACTCCTACTCGGATTTCACCTTTGTGACAGTAGTGATTCAGACAAAATAAAACGGTCATTAGGGCATGAAGCCATTTATTGAATTGCATCATTGTTTGGCATGTTATGTCACAGACATCAAGCGTTCATATTCTGGCACACGAAATGCAACTATAAAAAAGATCTCAATGAAATACCATACAAAACACACAAAAAATAAAAATAAACAAAATAATTCTATGAACAACATGACTCAAACTGTAAGGTAACACAGGTGCTTCCAATAAATAAATAAGCGTTTCTCTTTAACGCTTTCAAAACAGAAGTAAATCTCAGGTGCTAGGGGTCAGAAAGCAGTTGATATTTACTCTCCTGTTTAAATATATGATAAAGCGTACAAAACATGACGAAATCCGTATCACATGCCATACAAGATATCTTATATAGTTAAAAAGATATCTTATACAGTTTATAAGATATTTCATATAGTTTAGGAGATAATGATGATAAAATTGAGAATGTGTCAAAGAGACAACAACCCGAATATAGAACAGACAACAGACAACGGCAGAAGGTCATTTCCACATCAGACTGTGCTGGCTACCCAAACTTTAGATACACCAAACCAGACCCTTTTCAGAAACATGAAATATGTGGTTTCATTTATACATTTCAATGTGTTCTACAAGGATCACCAGTACTATATACACCTTTCAAATAAAACTCAATTACCAAACTATATTCTATATATTTTGATATTTACACCTTAGTTATGCCTATTCTGTTTTAAATACTTTCTACTTTCAAGTATGTTTTTTTTCTGGCCCAATTTGGTGGTGGTACATGTTTATATAAAGTCTATCCGAATTTTTTTGCTAAAAATTCTGCTCAAACCAATGCTTAGGGCGATCTTATACTTGCAGTGATTTTTTTTTGGCTCTGTGTTGAAGGCTTTACTGATAATAGTTATGAAAAAGTGCAATAAAGCCCTGATCCTTTGATTTTTGTGTGTGCTTATAGTGCCTTGAAAACAAATAAAATCCTGTGGACATCCATACTCTTATTATGGGAAGAAACATCCTACTATATCCTACTAAGCTGTATCTCAAAAACTGTAGGAGGAGAAAGCCGGAAAAAACAATGTACTCTTATAGAGAAAAACAGACAGTGGGATAGACAGGGTTAATTAATTGAGCCTTTACATTTTTTAACATTTAGTTTACCAAAAAAATAATGAGACAAATGTCAAAAAAATATAATAGGCACAACAACTGTGCAAAATGTTATTGGCCTAAGTGTTTTGGGGCTTATACAAGACAAATCTCATAATATGAGATTTCTTACAACAAAATATACGCTGAATTTCACATTAATATAATATACACATTGCACTCCTTCCTAAACATTTTGAACATATATATCAATAAAAACAAATACTGATTTTAAAGAATCACATTAAATTCCTTACAATACCAAATCCTTAAAAATAAGTTTTTCTCAGAGGATTTGCATTTATATGAGGTCAATATTGCAATACTTTTAGAAATTGTTGACTACGGTACATTTGGTTGTGGATTGAGAGTTGTCTCATTGATAACCAAACCACATCTTTTTTTTTTATAAAGTATCATTCCTCCCTTTAAGATTATTATATAAAATAAATGGTGATATGATGTTGTCAACTACATAATATGGTAAACAGACTTTTTCTACTATTCTATAAAACTGAAAAAGTCTCACCCATAATTATAAAGACTATGTTATCCTTTAAAGTTTTGCTACAGATCATATCATCAATTGTTCTCTTAAGTAAGAACTTTATGTGCTTCACAATAAGCATGATTGACAGTTTGTCAAAGTAGCAATAAACATTACGTTAGTCATACAAGAGAAAAGCATACCTTTCTTCTCAACATCAGAAATAGGACTAAAAAAAAAGCTTGATCACAATTGTTGTCTTTTCTTTGAGCACATAGACCAACTCTTTTTGGTACATATATCCCTATAAAAAGAAAGTTAAAATGGAGATTTTAGTTATCCCATAAGTTAACTATAAGTGAAAACAAATACATAATCTAACTAGGGTATGTAGAAAACCCTACATTAAACTTGCTTTACAAAACACTGTCAAGAATATTATTTTGTCTAGACCATTATTAGTTATTCCATGTGAAGGACAATTTTTTTTTTCAAAATAATATTGTAATACTAAACTCTAGTTACTAACTAAATAGTAACACATTATTCATTTTTTTTTAAATTAATTTCATTGAATAAACTGTTCTGCTTGTCCTTCTCCAAATAATAACTCCTGACATGAAGATGCATGTAAAACTAATAGAATAGGCTGGACAAAATGCTGGAGGTCATGCACATTAAGTTAAAAGGTAAATTGGGAATCTGTATACATGTACTGTCATAATATTATTGAACTATTAACCCTTTTAATCAGTACAATAAAATAAAAATGTCTTCCATAATAAGTTAATATCCTTAATCATCTAAACATCTTCCTCTTATGTCAGCAGAAAATAATACAATTATTGATATAGCTATTCACATTCAAATCATGCAAAAAACTGTAAATATGGTTCATATGAACCAGTAATTCTATAGATTGAAATTGCCTTAGTACATCAGCACATGTATACAAGTATCTGAGTATGTTTTGAAAATGTAAAAGATTAGTTTCCCATGTAAACTTACTGGTGATTCAGTAAAAACAAACATTATTGAAGCAACAATATACCTGTAACCTGTCTCAAACCTATTTATATTAAATTTTTGCTTAAAAGTATCATTAACATCTCATATCACCTTGTAAGGGAAAAGTAAGAGTGTGTATTGAAACTGAATCAATGCCACTTTCCTCTTTTCGCTGGATGTTGAATCTTCCAGTCTAGTGTGTGGTCTGTTTCGGGCAAAAACTATCTAATCTTTGGTGGACTTTTAGTAAAGCAGATTCTTTTCATTCTACAATAAATAAACAAATTTCAATATATGTTCTATTTGTTTTACATGCAATGTATCAAGTTTCATTAAAACCATTCACATTGGGAGTTTTGCTTGAAAGATACATTGTACTACAATAAGTCTTCAATTATCTCCCCTTTATAAATTATGACTCAAATAAATGGGGAATGTGTCAATGGGACATAGACGATGCACCCTAGGCATATCATATAAAGTTATAAAGGGACATAACTGAAGAAGAGTAAAATTGACCCTACCCAAATGTGCATGTTGATTTGTGGTGTCAGATCAGTATTGTGTATAAGTTTTATTACATTTGTTTGAGACTAACTTATGTTTGAGAAAGGAAGCAAAAATTCAGCATTTATTTCCATTTTTTATGCTTATTACCACAAAATACTTTTGTTACACAGCATAGTTATGATCCATTTGTAAACTTTGGGAAGTACGGATGTGCAAAAGGATGTAGAAATACAGCTGGACACGGGTAGAACTTTGTGCCCCCTCATTATTCAAGGTATAAGAGGAAAAACCTTGCAAGATGATCTCAAAACAGACAGACCAACATGTATCATTATTCCTATGTTATCGTAGTTTGTTGTGGTATTAGTTAAGAAATAGTTCATGGAAGCCAAAGATTGTTGGAAATTTACACATGGCCTTGGCTGAGATATTCAAATTTTATCCTGAGCGTTAGTTGATAAATACGGTCTTTACAAAATTGAAGTGAGGGTTGGTATTTTGTGTGTTTGGCTGTTCTTTTTTACTCCTTGTTAGATCAAGCTCAAACATTCTAATAAATCTGTAGCTTGCATGGATTATTTCGTGAATAACTGCTCGAGAAAACCTGTTTAATTTTTTTACTTCTCAATCCCAACATTTGACATCTTTAATTTACATGTGTTTCTCGTAAGCGACTGTCAAATTCAAAATTGACATTTCTTAACCAAAGAGCCGCCATGTTGACTTGCTGAAATCTGTAAAATGTTAGTATAATGCATTAAAATAGAAAATAAAACATATAAATACATCAGAAATCCATTTATCATACAAATTTCTATTGTTCACGTAATGGAAAACCTTCAACTCTAGCGTTTTCATTTGTATGACGTCATGTTTTGAAATGACTTGAATTCGCCAAAAATATTAATAGACTTTCGCGAATTTAATTTTATTTTGATATTGTTGATTTCTCTGAACTCTTGGGCATTTATTTTTTATTATGCATCTGAAAAAGAATAAAAGTTCTTTTGTCTTTTTTAATTGCCATTTTTAAAACAATAAAATCGGCAAAGAGTTTGCAAAGTAGGTTACAATACATGTGGATTTACGTGGGAGGTATGTTGTAACATCCATTATTATGTACATCTCTGAGTCTGTGCTAAGTATAGATATATTGAGAATTTTATCACGGTGTTGCATTTACTTTTCTACTTGGCTTGAGGTACCTGTCACAAGTCAGGAGCCTCTGGCTTTTGTTAGTCTTGTATGATTTTTAATTTTAGTTTCTTGTGCATAATTTGGAGTTTAGTATGACATCCATTATCACTGAACTAGTATATATATTTGTTTAGGGGCCAGCTGAAGGACGCCTCCGGGTGAGGGAGTTTTTCGATGCATTGAAGACCTATTGGTGACCTTCTGCTGTTGTCTGTTTTATGGTTGGGTTGTTATCTCTTTGACACATTCCCCATTTCCATTCTCAATTTTATTGTTCTTACAGAAAGTTTCAATTACAGAGGCATCCTGGTTTCAAAACACTAGCGTGAACATTCCTTGGACGAAAACTTTATTGTTTACATCAATGCAGGATTCAAATACACCATAAATCCTCCAAATAAAGTACACTGGCGGAATCAAACCACTGTTACATAACCACATCCTTGCATTATAGGACTAGTTGCATGGTCTACAGTTAGCTATTCTATACCAGCTGAACCCTTATTATATTAAAATTAAGTTTTAGTGGCAGCGATTCATGCAACATAATTCTGCAAGTTTTGTGCAATAAACAGATAAACGTTCTGCAATATAATGTGGGCTTCTGGATCTCTGAGTGTGGTGTTATCAATAAATAAATAAACTAATATGTCTTGGTAAGCTTGCATTTAATGTAGCACCATTCTCATATTATCCCTGATAAACAAATGTATTTTTTCATGTTGTTTTGCCTTCAACTTTTGAGGGGGAAGTTTTTGCACTTGCAGTAAGACATATGTATTTCATTTTAATATTTTGGAGTAGATAGATATAACATTTCTCTATTAATCAACCTCATGAGAGCAGGTTTCTGTCTCCTGTTATAAATTGTCCCACTTTCTAGGCCAGAATTTAATTAATTTACGAGTCAAAGTGAAAGTGAAAGTGAAATTGACTAAACGGAAAATAAATTTCACAACTTCCGGTACAAACGTATGTATCAATTCCGGACAGTACATTTTGCTATCGGCCTCAGCTATGGGCTGACAGAGAGGTTGCGCGTTTTGCAGTTAAAAACTACGTCGTTAATCAATATAAACGTTTGACAAATATTTATGTTTAGCAAATATAACTCAATTTTTCATAACACGTTCAATTAGATTCATCGATCTGCGGGTGGGTTTTGGTTAAACAATTCAAGTTAATCAGTATTAGGGCAATTAAATGTGTTCCAGTTTAAACTAAAGACACTCGTTTAATATTCTACAATAAAACGTGCTTTAAGTCAAATCAAAAAGGGACGGGACGAGGAATGAGAATTATTGGAAATAAACCTTCGTAGTATGTAGTAATATCAAGTAATATGTATAATTGTTTACAAGTATAAATGATCATAAATGCATTTAATTCTAAACTTACTTGAATCTTTATTTTACATGATGCAGCGTTAGTCGTATCATGACAAGATGCAAAAGTTTGGTCAATTAATGTAACATTGACCTCTACACTCTCTGTTTGCATGTGGCTTGAAAGTTATGGGGTATTGTTTTTTTGTATGATTATACAAGAAATACAATGATTGGTCAATGTTCAGCCTCTGTGTCATACCAAAATATCTGTGTTATTTACTTGAATAAGATAACCCCATACTCAGTTTATCCTATGTGCTAACATTGTATAATTTCTGTGTTACCCTTATTGAATAGTGTAACTCCATACTATATGCTAAATTTGTATCATTACTGTGTAATCTTACTTGAATAGGATAACCCCATACCGTATACTAGCATGGTTATAATACGGTGTTACTCTATTTCCATAGAATAACCCCATAACATGTGTTAACATGGTATACCATATGGTCTATTGAACAACGTAACTCCACTAACATAAGATCTATTGAAGAGGATGACACGGGTTGCATCGGGTGAAAAAACTGCCCAACAGTGTCACTACTTTGTGTTTCATGTCTAAATTTACACCTTGCAAGTAAAGAGTTCTGCCATGGTTGAACATACGTAAGAAATTTGTTAAAATGGACAGAAAGTTTCTTAGCATTGTCTTCACTTAATTGCCATGTGTTATAAATATCTCTTCCCTTTTCACCAACCCACAATAGTAGATACGTAATTTTTACCTTCTCGTCTTTTTCGGCGAGGGGTCCATCGAGGATAAGTTCCACGTGTTGTTTGAATTTTTTCCAAGTATCATTTGTTGAATCCCAGTTCATCTGAGGCTGTGGTACTCCGTTGAGATCCATTTCCCGTATTTATCTGACACCATGTAATATTCTCTGGGGCCGTATGGCGATAAAATAATGACAAAATTTGGAAGCACCGTGTTATTTGTATTCCACATAAATACATGTAATGATACAAATAATAAATGGGGTTTTAAATTACATAAATCATATCAGACTGATATCAAAGGGAAGTAACTCAACGAACGTTAATAGAAGTACGTAAAGTACTACATGAGAATAATGTTACAGTAAGTATATGTAGCATTCAAATTGTATATCAAAGCAGGATTTTGCCAAGTTATCACTGGATTTTAGAAACAACATGATGTGAGTTTGGGAATGAGTGACTCCTGTTTTCACTAGTTCGCAGTCTATTTCAGCTGGTGCCAATGATTAATACTACATTTATGTTTTCAATTTTAAAACACCCAGATACGAGGTGTTTTCCTTATCCTTTGTAAATTTTGTAAATGGTTCTCGTCTTAAAGTATATTATCCAACTTCTTGAGAGAACGCAAAACACAATTATATAAAGGATTATCCCGAAACACTAAGCCAACATAAAATTTACAAATGCATTGCTTTTGTGTGCAACCAGTTATCTTTTTTTTCAGTTTCCAAGTATATAGTTTATTGGCGAATACATTTTAGAAAATGGATGCATCTTCAGCCACGGATTAACAAAAACATGAAAATATTATTCAAAAAATAGCTAAGCTCCACCTATTTTACTCTATAGGTTGCACTTTGTAAATACAGCTGTTTCATAAACCAACGCCTCTTTTGAAGAGTATATAATAATATTCATAGATATTTAGTTTTTGTTTAAGTACTGGTTTCCAGATATGATCTCTATGTTTCATTTCATAGAGACATACCTACCTTGGGAATGTTACCAGTATGAATATAGATGGAAGGCGGTGGAATTGCATTCTGAGTAAGACATAAAGTAAAGTAGTGCAGAATTTTAGTATATTAAGTTTAAACTCTTAGAAGTTCAGCTCTTAAAATGTTGAAAATATGCCGCACAGCCCTATGTTTTGACCTTTGAACAAAAAGTAGTACATCTCAACTTTCCATTCTAGGATATAAAAAAATACGAAAGTTCATTGTAAAAGTGGCAGAGTTTTAGCCTTAAAGGTAGTTCCTATGGAAAATTATGAATTATCACTTTCGTCAAATGCTTGAGTTCTCTTTATGTATTAAGCGTCAAAGAAATTTTTCCATTCTAAATTTTGAACATTTATGAATGTTTTGTAACTTTTTTTCTTTTGTAAAATGTGAGAGGTTTTGCTGAGTTTTTCTTTGAACATTGGTAAAGATCGAATCTTATGAACAAAAATCTTTAAAGTTTTAAAAAATCAAATAAAATCTTTATTTAATACATATAACATTTGATGTATCTTCCGACAGCACATTCAGCCAAACAATTTTTAAATCTGTAAATTGCGTTTCACAAAGTAGTCGTAAACAACAAAAGCAAATATTTGCTATATCAAACAATATATGCTACAAAAGAGCAAACACTCTTCTAATAGAATATCATTAGCCTGTAAGAAATATTATATTAAGTAATGCATGGTATAATTTATTCCCTTAAGTAATTATATAAGGCTTTGTGCAGTTTTGTGCAGTATATTGATGACTTTCTGTGTTGTTTGTATGGAATAACCATAGATATAATAGCCTAATATATCTAAGCAATAACTGAGTGACGGCATAAATAAACGTCCTTTTGAATGTAACTAGCAAAATTTGGACATTGCAAATTAGATAAGAAAACATACAAATGGTTTGTAATGAGTTATTTTTACTAATTCAACATTTCACGAATAAATGGGAAAGTCTTCTGAAGAAATCATGTGTCTCCTGTCGACTCAAATTAAATAAACTAGCAGAAATGGCATGCTATGGTAAAGAAAACTCATGTTTTTGGTATTGGAAATCCCCAAAAATATATTAAAAAGAAAAAGCTGTTGAACAACTTCAGTCATGAATGCAGTTTCTATGGAGTTGTGGAATATACAAAATGTACCTTAAAATGAGATGTCTAGGGAAGCTAGCTCACATTTTCTGGGTAGGCTGAGGCACATATAAAAACAAACGTTTCTCATCAACATTCTATTCTAATCTCTAAATTCTAATTACAAAACAATATACGGACCATAATATTGAAGAAACTATACAAAGAACGATAACTCTATGAAAACTAACTGACCATGGCAGTTTTTGGTGGGGTTCGTGTTGTTTATTCTTTAGTTTTCTATGTTGTGTCATGTGTACTATTGTTTTTCTGTGTCTTTTTCATTTTTAGCCATGGCGTTGTCAGTTTGTTTTAGATTTATGAGTTTGACTGTCCCTTTGGTATCTTTCGTCCCTCTTTTAAACACAAGTTATTGTCTGTAAACTAGAAAAATGCTTCTTTTTGGCCTTTTTTGGGACCCCTTATTCCTACATATTCGGGAAAATAAACCCAAAACCTTGTACCTGCTTTTAAATTTTAAAGATGCTTCCGGTGCAGCAATGGATGCATGAACTAAAATATGCTGTAAGGTAACAAAATCGATGATCATCGACCGGTTTAAACGGATGATTCCATATTTTATCATGAAGATTGACGTTTCCATATAATTTTAAAAAGTATGTAACTTTGAAGTTTGACAAATCCATATAACTTTAGATATTTACCGTAACTGAAAATGCCGCCAAAAACTACAAAATCCGGCAAACACTTTTCCGACCTTTGCTCGTTTATAAAGGACAAATGCAATGATATTAAATCTGATAACGCATCAATTGACGATACATTAACTGCTGTAAATGACAGATTTGTTAGAGATAGTGAAAAATTGACCGAATCTGAAAAGACTGCTATGAACGTTATGTGTATGCTTATGCCGATGGTCGATGCTCTCATCTCAAGTAAACGGGATGAGACGCTTGTGCTTCACGAAACTAAAATAAACAGACTACAAGCAGGAATGAGGAATAACGAGTATTCAATGGACGCTTTGGCTCAATATTCCAGGAAGGAAAATGTACGCGTTTCGGGCATCAAGGAGGTGAATGATGAAACGGACGAGAACATCATTGACTCTATTTTAAATATTGGAGCTGCCATGGACTTCCAGTTGAACCCTGTAACAATCGTGGATGCCCATCGTATGGGAAAAAAGTCTCCGGGTAAAACCAGACAAATTATCATTCGCTTCGCCAACCGTGCTACAAGGAACCGGTTCATAAGTAATCGTCGAAAGCTTAAACAGTCCGAGGATTTCAAGGGTGTGTTTATCTCTGACGACCTAACGCCACTAAGATTCAAGTTATTCCAGATGGTGCGAAAACTGGAAGATGTGAAAAACGCTCATACACGGGACGGGAAGACTATTTGCACGATGAAAAATGGGACTAAAGCCATTATTGAATCTCCCGATGACCTTTTTAAACTTGGGATTGACGAGATTGATCACCATGCTCTTGGATTAACTGAACTATAGAGGTGCAGTGAAGGGGAATACTCCGAAAATGACGACTCCTTAAATTCTGATTCTGTGAGTGACGTTACGCGCAGTTCGAATGGTGGAAATGATGTAAATATTACGCAGAGTGATACCGAAAGTGAAATTTCTTTTTCAGATTCATTTTTGAAAATAAAAGTTTTGTCCCTCAATGTTTGTGGCCTAGCTTCTAAATTAGGTAACCCTGATTTTGTAGAATTTATATCATTGTATGATGTAATATGTTTAACAGAAACAAAAATTGATAAGTATGATGTTATTGATGTTGATGGTTTTTCTTTGTTACCTTCTGTTGTCAGACAAAATTGTAAATCTAGGTCTGGGGGTATATGTGTTCTAGTCAGAAATTGTTATTATAAATATGTTCAAATTAATGATCAAATTACATGTCCTAGTCATTGTGTGTTATGGTTTACTATTGATGACAAATTACTGTTTGAAAAAACTTTATTTGGTGTTGTTTATATTCCACCTGAAAATAGCCTTTATAGTAATATCGATATGTTTACTGAAATAGAAGATATTATTGTAGATACAAACTTGCAGGTCTGCTTACTTGGTGATTTCAATGCTCATACTAAAAATGCTAATGAATATGTTGATATTGATAACCATATACTAAATGCTTGTAATATTGCAAATGATGATCAAAATTTGATAAACAAACTGCATATTCTGGAAGAATGTAATGTGTCTCCTGTTCGCTACTCTAAAGATAATGGTAAAATTGATCATTACGGCAAGAGATTACTGAATTTATGTAAAAGTACTCAATTGTTCTTTGTAAATGGTCGTTTTGGTGCTGACAAGGGTGTAGGTCAAACTACATGCAACAATTCTCTAATTGACTATGTAATTATAACTCCTGAATTATTTAGGGCTATTGTAGACTTTGATATATTGTCATATGATCCTATTCTAAGTGATGTGCATAAACCTGTATGTTTAAAATTATGTTCAAATATTAGATCTGACTGTGTTCAGTGTGGCGTCACTGGTAGTTCTAGATCTGACTGTGCTCAGTGTGCTGATACTACCAGTAGATCTGACTGTGTTCAGTGTGGAGAAAAAAGTGATAATGAATCACATATCAAACCTAAATGGTTTAGAGACCGGGCTGCAGTATTCCAAGACAACCTAGATGTTAACAAAATAGATGAACTTTCAGTTAGACTGGGAGACATTGATCCCAAAAATACAAACATTGTAACAATTAATGATATAGTTGAAAATTGTAATAGTATTATTAAGAATGCTGCTGAATGTGCTGATATGTTGATTAAAACTACTAGCAATGTCAAGAAACATGGTTGTAAAAAATATAATCATTGTAAAAAATATTTTAACAGTGAATGTTATACAAAACGCAAAGCTTATCGTAAAGCAAAAAAATACCATTATAGAGTACGTTCTGTTGTTAATCACAATGATTTGGTACGTAAAAGCAAGGAATATAAGAATATACTGAAAAAACAATTTTGTGAATTTCAAAAGGCGTTTATAGGTAAACTCAGAGGTCTGCGTACCTCAGATCCTAAATCATATTGGTCACTACTAAATAAAGGTTGTGAAAAAGGTAAAGCTACTCAGCAAAAAGTAGCTATGAATGTATTTTTTGATCATTTTAAAAATTTAAACAATGTTGTAAATGATATTGATATTGTTTTACCAGATAATGTTACAGAATATAATACTGTTATTAATGAGCCTATAAGTGAAAAAGATGTGTTAGATGCTATAAAAACATTAAAGAACGATAAAGCTTGTAGTAATGATATGATATTAAATGAATTTTTGAAACATGGAGCTGTCAAATTATTGCCTGTTTATGTCAAGATTTTTAATATTATTTTTGAAAGTGGTATTGTACCAGATTCTTGGTCTCAAGGTTTTATATGTCCAATATACAAAAGCAAAGGTGACCCCGCAAGTGCGGACAATTATAGAGGTATCACTATACTTAGTTGTTATGGAAAACTATTTACATGTATTCTTAATAACAGATTATTCAATTACCTTGAATGTTTGGGTTTATTATGTGAAGAGCAAGCTGGTTTTCGGAAAGGCTATGGTACTGTTGACCATATTTTTAACTTAAAATGTCTTATTGATATGTATTTATTTAGAAGGAAAAAACTGTACTGTGCTTTTGTAGATTATCGAAAAGCTTTTGATTCTGTAAACAGGGTATTATTATGGCAAAAACTGTTACGTAATGGTATTGACGGTAAAATGCTTATTATTGTACAAAACTTGTATAAAAATGCTAAGTCTTGTGTTAGATCTGGTAGCAACTTTTCAGAATTTTTTGCCTCCAATGTAGGAGTTAGACAAGGTGAGAATCTCTCACCTTTATTGTTCTCAATTTTTCTAAATGATTTGACAGATTTTTTGTCACATGCTTATAATGGTCTCTCTGATATATGTAATATGTCTCATTTATTATTTGATAATGATGATATTGAAGTTTTCTTTAAATTGTATTTGTTATTATATGCTGATGATACTGTTATATTTGCTGAGTCTGCTACTGAATTACAATCTGCATTAAATGCCATGTACTTGTATTGTGAAACATGGAAGCTTAGTGTTAATGTAGCCAAAACCAATATTGTGATATTTTCAAAAAACAGACA
This sequence comes from Mytilus edulis, assembly GCA_019925275.1. NCBI lineage: Eukaryota > Metazoa > Mollusca > Bivalvia > Mytilida > Mytilidae > Mytilus > Mytilus edulis. The sequence goes on from CM034353.1 coordinate 78,241,988, forward strand.
GGGTGAAAACACTCAATTTTTCTATAACAATGAACCAATAGCTGTGTTAGATGATTTTCTATATTTGGGTACAGTTTTTTCTAGAAAAGGTACTTTTCACAATAATAAGGCTAGACTTGTACAACAAGCTAGAAAAGCTATGTTCTATGTTTTATGTAAAGCGAGAAAGCTTAGTTTGCCAATAGATATTTTGTTACAATTATTTGATGCAATGGTGGCACCTATTTTGTTATATGGTGCAGAAGTATGGGGTTATGAAAATAATGACATTATTGAGTCTTTGCATTTAGAATTTTGCAAGTATATATTAAAGGTTAAAAAATGTACGCCAAATTATATTGTATATGGCGAACTTGGTAGAACACCCATGTCTATATGTATTAAAGCTAGAATGGTTGGTTTTTGGCAGCGAATTTTAAATGGCAAGAAAGAGAAAATATCTCGAACATTGTATGATATGTTGCATAAACTGAATGAAGGTGATGTGTACCATTCTAAATGGTTATTATATATAAAGGATATTTTAATTGAATGTGGTTATGGAAATTATTGGTATGACCAATCTGTATTAAGAAATATAAACCTGTCTAAAAATGTAAAGCAAGTTCTTCATGAAAAATTTGTAGAAGGTTGGAAATTACAAGTATATGACTCACCGAAGTGTATAAATTACCGTATTTATAAATCTGATTTTAAATTTGAGAATTATCTCACTGTACTTCCACCTGATTTAATGTATAATCTTACTAAGTTTAGATGCGGTAGCCACAAATTGCCAATTGAAGCTGGTAGATTTTTTAGTATCAATAGAGCTGAAAGAATTTGTGATCTTTGTAATAAGCAAGAACTGGGTGATGAATTTCATTATATATTTAATTGTAACTTTTTTACGCAAGAAAGATTAAAGTTTATACCTGATCATATATATAAAAACAAAAATACTGTAAGCTTGTCAAATTTAATGAGTAGTCAAGATAAATATGTACTTGTTGGATTGGCAAAATTTTGCAAAATTGTTATGTCTGTATTTAAATGATAATATATGGATATTACTCTTTCATCTGCATACACCTACTTCATATGTATATATGTTAGTTCATGCATTACTGTTGTTTGTTAAATTTATTGTTTGTTAAATTCATTGTACTATTATGCCTCATGTGAGGCCTTTAGTGAAAATAAAAGTTTCAAGTTTCAAGTTTCAAGGCAATCTACATTCTAACATCCCCGCCCAACAAAAAACAAATCCATTTTGTTTCAGATGGTCAGTGAGATTTCATAACATTAAAAAACATTATTCAAACAGATCAATCATCATCAAATACTACTACTTTCGAAGACTCAAACTCAATGCTATAATATCATTTGCGTGGTATATTTAGACTCACAGTAAATATTTATCAACAATGTGAATAACCTAACACTGTAACATGTATGTATACCCTTAGAAAATGAACAACACTGCAAACTTAGCATGTTTTCAACGGTATTAATGAAAATTCATAAAAATACGGATGATTTTACGAGAGAACTGTTTATAAATAGGTATTCCATTTTTGGTTTACACTTGAAACCGGAATTAACCACATAGTTCATTGACCTCTCAAAATATTTTATGACATCCGATAACAATGTGTACCATTTGTTTTCATCTCATTGAACCCTAAATTCGTTATCTCAAGGGAAATTTGTCATAATTCTACATGTGTAAAACAGTCATCAATAATCAAAAATACAATATCAGTTGTACACAATAAATTGAAAAAAAACAAAAAACTTCAGACTTTATATTTTTCTATTGTTATCTTTTTTTTCTTTTTCTTATAATTATAACTAGCTACTTTACTAAAAAGCAAATTAACGACTAAGAAAAATTTAACTAATGCTAAAACACAAAACTAACTACAAAAACTTGTCAAATTAATAACTATAGTCTATGATATGGAAATGCAATCATGTCTATTAAATTGTCAACATATCAATTAACGAAGTAATTTCAAATGGTATTTAAAGTCCATGAAAAGAATGTAACATCACTCTTTACGTCTTATTCTATAACTGGAGGTGGTCTTTTTATTATAGATTGTTTTGCGGCTTCATTTAACTGGTTCTCCACGGTCCATATCGCATTTTGTGCAGGTTCACCTTTATATTGCACTAAATATTCATAACACTCGTTCCGTTTTCGTTGAGCCAAAATGCGTTTGACTTTGTAAAAAGTATTGTCAGTCTGTTCAGATGATGAAGTATCGGCTACTGTACTTTCACTTATATTGTCTAGTTCTGATCGATACCGCACTGGCTTACGAATTTGTCTCACGGGTCTTGTTCGTAAATTATTGTTAACTGAGGGTTCACTATTTGGTTCGTCAGAGACGACATTACTATTAGGTTCGGAATTAGTGATAGCTCCTTTTTCTATTTCATTCAAAGTTTGCTCATTTTTCACTGATATTGGAATAAAATAATTGGTCGGATACGGAGCGCGAACAAACGCTATTTTAAGACGGTCCAAATGCACTGGATTCTTAAACAATTTACCACTGTCCTTTTCTCGGAGTTTAACTAAATGTGGCGATAAAATTTCATGAACAACATATGGTCCCGCGTATTTTGGTTGAAGCTTTTTTCCTGGTCCAACTACTTCTTTCAACATATATACAAAATCACCAATGTTAAGTTTAAGCGGATTTGTCTTTTTATTTTCGCGTTCCTTCATAATTTCACTTGCTTTTTGTGCATTAACAACTGCTTCTTCTCGGATTAGTTTCAGTTTGTCTATTTGTTGGTTCATATAACTATGATAATCACTATGAAGCGAATTAAGGTCTATTCCAAGTTTCGAAACGGAAAGAGGAAATTTCGGACGAAATCCGTAAACCACTTCGTACGGCGAATATTTAGTTGAGTCACTTGGCGAGATATTAAAAGAAAATGTTATCGCAGGTAACATATTGTCCCACTGTATTCCCTTTTTAGTATAAGGTGTTAAACGTTCTGCAACAGTCCTATGTGTACGTTCGCACAATCCCAAGCAATGGTGTATAAAACTTGGGGTAAAGTTTTGATTTACTTCTAAAATTTTGCAAAGCTGATCAGTGCATTGTGAAATAAATTCACTACCTTTGTCACTTATAACGCAATCACACACGCCAAAAGTACATACTAATTGAAAAAGTGCATGTGACACTGTAACTGAGTCTGAACTGAGTAACGGAACACAAAATAATAGTTTGGAAAACATATCAACTGCTGTGAAAACATATGCGTTCCCTTTTTGTGTTATTGGCAATGGTCCAAACAAGTCTACCTGCCAAGTTTGAAAAGGTTCTGTAGGCGTTCGAAAAGAAATTATTTCGGACTTCGTATGAGCTTTTGTCATCTTTCGTTCCTGACAGTCGTGACAAGAACGAACATAACTTGACACTGTTGATGGCAAGTTTTGAAAATAAAATTGTTCTGAAATATTGTCCACTGTTTGTTGTATACCCATATGGCCTGCTAAAGGTGTTTGGTGGTAAGTTTCTAAAACTTTAGGTATCAATTGTTTAGGAATAACTAACTGAAATTCTCCCATTCTTTGGGTGCGTTTCGACTTTGCAACCCGCGAGTGAAATAATAAGTCATCGATCATGCTGTAATCAGGTGCTTTTAATAACAAACGACGAGCTTCCTTCTGAAGTTTCGGTAATGTTCCATTTTCTAAGTAAAGAATAACTGGAAGTAATGTTTCGTCTAGTCTTTGTAAATGTTTAATATTTTCTCTGTTAAAATCAGTTGGCTGATCACGTGTCTTATCAGCTGTGCCAACAAATTTTATATCCTGTACTGTTGTGAATTCAGTACCAAATCCAGAGTTATGTACATGTAAATATAAACTTTCACCAGTTTGATCACATTCAGGTCCACAAGAATCAATAAAATCAATAGGATGCCGTTGTAAAATAGGAGTTAAATCATCAATGCGTAAGTTATCAGTCTCATTTTCATATTTATTTACAAACAAAGTGTCACAAGCACAGTCAGAAACGCATTCATTTCCACATACATCGAATAAATCCGTCGGGTGCCTCTGTAAAAAAGAATTGTTTTCGGAACTATCTACGTCACATGAGTGACTATCGATAAAAAGTGAATCGTTTTCATTAGTAGTTCGGTTATCATCAGGGTAATTCGAAGTAATCCCACTATCGGCTAAAGTCACTGAATTGCACGGTAAAGACGAATATCCATCAATACTTTCTTGTTTGAATGTCAATTTACTCGACTCCTCCTCGGTATCTGCTGTATTTGCAAAAGTACATTTCTGTGGATTAAGTTTAAGCCCTGCATTACGGAAACGATCAAAAACTTCTTGAAGATCAGACATATGTTGTTCGAAAGTTTCGGAGCAAATGAGAACGTCGTCTAGATAACATAAGCAAGATTTAAATGTCAAACCTCGTAAAATCTTGTCCATTAACAACTGAAATGAGTTGGGAGCTGTGTGTAAACCCATTGGTACTCGCAAAAACTTGTAAGTCCCGAAACATGTATTAAATGCGGTATATTTCGAACTATTTGGTGACAACTTCATTTGAAAAAATCCACTACTCATGTCTATTGACGCTATATAATTTGGAATTCGTTCCGTAAAGGATTCTGTTAGCTCTTGTATATCCGGAATAAATGATTTAAGAGGCTCCGTTTGGGTATTTAAATAACGAAAGTCGACACAAAATCTAAATTGTCTTAAACTAGTAGTTTTTTCACTTATTTGTTCAGAAGACGGTTTCGAACGTTTTGCCACTAAAACAACTGGGCTCGTAATCGGTACCTCTTCAGTTGCGTTGAGTTCACAAATAACACCTTGTTGTAGAAGCTCATCAAGATGGTGTCTTAATACCTCCTTTTTGTGAGGAGTTAATCTATACGGTTTTTGATGTAAAGGTCTCATATCTGGTTTAAGTATGATATGGTGTTGAGCAATATCAGTGCAGCCAAGATTCGGACTATCCGTGGTTACAAATACCTCCTTATTGTCACATAATAAATGATTTAATGCAATCTTTTGATCGTCCTTTAGATTCGGATTAATTTCAAAATTTTCTAGAAATTCGCAATTTATGCTGTCACCTTGTTCAGCTGGACATTGTTTCACTAAATTAATATTTTGTACAACAGGAACATTGTTCTTGCAATTAACATGTCGGACCTGGTACTCCTCGGTCAATTGACTAAATTTGGCAATGATTTTACCTTTCGGAATAACAACAGAATTACTGCCGGGATTCAAAATTTTAACGGGTACGGTTCTGTCTTGTGATACAGTAACTACGGCTTTACTAGAAATTAAACCATGTGACAATATCTGAGTACTACTTTCACACATTCCTTGATAACCGAAGTGAATATTTCTCGGTAGTCTACCCCATATTATAATTTCGCTGTGTGGATCTAGAGTAATGCGTTTTCGACACCTTATGTTTGCATGTTTTTGAACAACTTCGGACTCTCCAAAATCAATAGTAATTTTATTGTCTTTTAAATACGATGTACCCAAAATAAATGAATGGGACGTTTGCTCCAGTATATACACTTGTAAACAATGTTTATCACCCTTATAGTACATTTTCACTGTAGCAGTACCTTTTACCTGCACATTTTGGTCATTAGCTAACTTTATATTGTCACCATTATTTACATCAATCATCGATTTACACGCTTGTGGAATAGAATTGTATAAACTTGTGGACATAATATTGATTGAACTTCCCGAATCAAGGAGTGCTGCAACTTGTACAGAATGAAATTTAACATGTAAATAGATAAACTTAGAGTCTGTTCGTGCAATCGAAAAATTTTCGTTGTCAGAGTAAAACTCGGATGTATCATTGTCACTATAACCACTAAAGCTAGGTACATTATTAGTATTAGTCAAAGTATTTACAATCCCTGAATGACGAAAAGGAGCAGGCTCTCGATATTCGGCACCATTTACCTTCCTGAGGGGCCGTGCCTGGTGTCCCCCAGGAAATTCGGGTTTCCCTGTTGAGCGAATTGATTGTGATAGCATTCAGATGCTGTATGGTTTGGTTTAGAACATATCTGACAAACAACACGATTCCTATTATAGTTATCAGTTTTTGCTTTGAATTTTAGGCATTGACCTGCACCATGTCCTGACTGATTACATAGCTGACAAGAAATGTCAGCCGATATCGTTCCACTTCCATTCCAATTGCAATACCTTTTAGCGTGTCCGGTACAACTACAATTAAAACAACCTGATGACTGTCGTTGGTCATTTTGTTGAAATGTCTTATCAGGGGTCAGTCTCTTCATCATGTTAGTCAACTCAGAAATTTGCGATTTCATCTCCGATATATCATCGGAATGTGGAGCATTTCGGAATGAGGGACCTTTTCCAACAGCGGCGCATTGTTCGTGAATTCGATATTTATATGCCTCGCCTGCTTTGGCAAATGATAACGCTTCTGATTGAGTTTTTGGATGACTAGTCCCAACATAAAACGCTAGTTTCTCAGGTAGACCATTGATGAAACGAAACATAATTTCATGTTCAGGTTTAGCTAATATTTGCCCCTTTTCTTGAACTTGACAAGAAAAATCTTCAATTTCCTGTGTTGGACCCAATTGCATATTGTGAAAAGTTTCACTTTCTATAACTACCGAAGGATGCTGCCAACCAATCTGAACATATTTGTCAGTAAATAGTCTCTTTACAGTGGTCCATGAAAGATCCGGGCTAAGACCGTTAAACCAAGTGAGGGCGGGTCCCTCTAAATGAAGATGAAAAGCAGCAACTGTCTTTTCATTTAAAATGTCTAGTTCGTGAAGCTTACAGAATGACTCAAATTCTCGTAGAAATTTTGTTCCATTGTCTTTAGGATAACCCGCAAATTTTCGGCATGTACCCAATTTTTCCATTACTGCAATGCTCCTGTATTTTGAACTTGAATTTATGATTGAGGGGGTACTTGTGCTAAATGTTACTTTCTTCAAATTTTCGGAATTGCATTTTATATTTTGTCTAGCGGAAACTAATTGTTCATCAATATCAGCAGGTGTTAATACAGTTTTTGTGAAGTATGGCTGAATTGGGTCTATTTCAGGTGTTTCGGGAGTTTGTACCATTAAATATTTTTCAGCAAAACTAGAGTCAGATTCAGACCTTGAAATTGGTGTATATGTTTCGCCCAAACAATTTTTGCTAAGGAAAGTGTCACTTAAAACGGATTTGTCTGAAATGTTATTAAATGACAGAAATGTTGGGTTGAGGTAAAAATTTTCATCGTCACTGCCACCTTGATTCATGAGTGTTCGAGGGAAATGCAATCCAACATAGTAAGTTCAGAATAAAACGCTCGACAGTAAGTTCATAATAAAACGCAAAGACATAAACAAATTGTTTTTCTTGTTTATCGTGGCCAAGTGCGAAAACGAGGTGCCATGTGGCGATGATGTGCTGATGCTGAGTGTCAAATTTTAAATGTTTATGTAGGAAAATCTTACTTTGTGTTCATACACTATTATAACGATGATGTATTAAAATTATTACGAAATTCGGGTACCTCCACCATCTAGGGAAGCTAGCTCACATTTTCTGGGTAGGCTGAGGCACATATAAAAACAAACGTTTCTCATCAACATTCTATTCTAATCTCTAAATTCTAATTACAAAACAATATACGGACCATAATATTGAAGAAACTATACAAAGAACGATAACTCTATGAAAACTAACTGACCATGGCAATCTACATTCTAACAGATGCATATGTCGCTAGCGAATCTAGATAATTAATCATAAGCACTACATTTTGCCTGTAAGTCTAGTTCTAAAAAAAAATGTTCTATTTCTATTTTATATAGATTTGCACGTTCCTAATGTAGACATTCTGAGCGTCCTGAATTTGCATGAAATACTTGTCACTGGCATTCACCAGTCCATCAACCAATTAATGCACTACTTGCATTTTGAGAATCTAGTATGTCTTTGTTAAATCTCACCAAATAATATAATAAGGAGAATAGGTATGATTGTCGATGACACAACAAACCATCAAAGTTCAAATAAGGTAGATGTAAACAATATACAAGTATGGCCCGTTGAAAAGGTGAATATCCAAAATTGTCAACACGAGAAGGTTATTTCATTGAGGGCGCAGCCCGAAGTGAAATAACTTTTAAGGGATGACAATTTTGGATATTCACCTTTTCAACGGCCACACTGAATTGTTTTATTATACCGAACTAACAGTGGAAGGGCATTTCGAACACTTACTATAGTCTATATTCTTAACATAACACACAGACAGTGACTGATATTTTAAAATACATTTGTGTTCGAATTTCTCGAATTTACAACAAAAGTAGAATCTTTTTGTAAAATATTGATGGCCCTGAAAAGGACCGTTTATAAGAGATATCATCGGCTGCTGGCACTCTCACCTCTATTGGTGTTCAATGCCTTATTCCCTCGTCTCTCGATGGGCTTCCAGTGTAACGTGAACGCTGCCCTTTTGTTTATTTACGTCTGTGACGTCATTTTCACGGGAGGTAACTCAAGTACAAAATTAATAAACAAACTCAAAAGGTTATTCACCGGTGAAAAACCGCTGGTGTAAATGTTTAGGGCTATTCGTCCTTCCTTGCAATTGAACGAAAAACAACTGAATTATGCCATGTCACGTGATAACGTTTCACCCAATAGAATTGTTTAAAATATATGTAAGGTATAATAATAATAGATATCTGCCCGGCCTTCAAACAATGAGAAGAACTTGGACAGTACAACATAAGACCAGCCAGTATCCTTTGTTTTTCTATTATAAAATTCAGTTAAAAATGGCCCAACTCATCAGATCGATACAATCAGAAAAACACAAACATAGACCAAATGATGGACATGTTTGCTCTGTGTAAACATTATACATGTAGTGTCAATGAACATTTCTTTATATCAGTGGAAAGCCGATTTTTGAAAAATGTAAATATAGTAAGAACAAAAGGATGATTGTTCAGAAAATGACCAATTGCTTAAAATATCGTTTCATTCGATTTTTCTTAAATAAAGTCAATGATATAAAAGTTAACAACAATCTTTGATTTGGCATATAAATATTGACTATATGAATAATCGTGCTTTAACGATGATATTTTGAATTTAATTGCTTTTATGTTCTTTGTAAGATCTTGGATCTTTGTAAGAATAAATGTTTAACATCGTTGACATTTCAATTAAGATTGCTACAGTTTTATGGTTAGAACAATAGTAAACATTTATTTAATCTCGTATACCCTTTTGTTCTCGGAACATATTTGCAACATTACATTTGGATAATCAATTAATTTTTTCAATGAACATTCTTCTTCCCACTTTGATTCTTCGTGCATTTAAAGAATGCTTAATGTCTTTATTTAAAAGAAAGAATATGGACCCCTTTATGTGAGGAATAACAGGGTGCTTAATGTCCTATCATATAAACCCTTATGTAATGACTGCATATGAATAATAGGGTGCTTAAATGCTTAATGTCCCTATTTGAAAGAAGGACTATGGACCCTTTTATGTGATTAATGCATAAAAACAATTACCTTTCAATACTATCTTAAAAAAAATCTGAGAGTCTGGCAAAGAGCTAGTGTCCTCATTTCTGTATTCTAAAATATTTTTTCCTTAAATATATATTCAAGGATAGTACCATTATTTTTTAATTCATTGTTTATTGTGCCAATGTTTTCTACTATTTGTAATTCAATCATTCCTATCATAAGCCTCGAAGACGTGGTATGAGAGCCAATAAGACAACTCTCCATCCAAGTCACAATTTATAAAACAAACCAGTATAGGTAAAAATACGGTCTTCAGCACGGAGCCTTGGCTCACATCGAACAGCAAGCTATAAAGGGCCCAAAAAATGACAAGTGTAAAACCATTCAAACAGGAAAACCAACGGTCTCATCTATATGAAAAAACGAGAAACACTTCTGAACCATATCAACAAACGACAACCTCTGAACATCAGGTTTCTGGCTTATGACAGGTGCAAACAAGTGCACCTGGTGTAAACATTTAAATAGGTATCAACATTCACCCTTACCTGAAACAATTATAGTGTAACATCACAACGTAGTAAGACACTTTATAAAATATCAATTGAAATGGCTTAAGGATGTACTTAGGTGAGGTTTTGGAATTTGTGTCAAATGTTTCGGACTCCTTGGTGTTTTTCCATACGATACAATGTAAAATATTTTGCCCCATAACACCCATTTATTTTTTCACATAAGATTAAATAGCTCATAAAAGGTCATTAACAAAATTTTTGCAGATTCTTGATTTTCTTTTATTTGATTTGAGACCCAACTAATACCAATGCATTTATAAGGTAAAAGTCCGAGCCAGCTTTTTCCCGCCATATTTAAAAATTCAAAAATCTCGAAAAGGAGCCCCATGACCTATCAATATTTTTAGCTTATTTTTTTAACCTTAATTAATGCTCTTCAAGCTAATAGTATCAATTTAAAATTCTTGATTTATTCAATTTCACCTAAGTACATCCTTAACTCAATCAAAAGGCATACATTATATTAACAAAAACAAGTGAACATGCACTGAATGAATAAATCTGATCACAATGTAAAAACCCCTTTATAACAAAATTTATAAAATAAGGCGTGAGATGTTAAACAATATCAGAAATACAACCATAACCTTGGACAAAATGCCGCAAAAACAAATAACGTAAATAAAACTAATTTTGTTGTAAAATATAGTCATGGAGAACGGAAATATTTGTTAACAAAAAGATAATTTTTTTTTGTTCATTGTACGAGAACAGAAGTGAAAGTTTATAGTCATATCAAACACTTAATTACCAAAGCTGGTATATCAAAATAGTAAAACGAATGTTACACTAAATCAGTAAACATTAAATAACAAAAATGCATTACAAATTGTATCAACAGGTCAAATTAACACGAAAGTACGATTTGAGAGTACTCTGCAGTTACTGAAAGCTAATTAAAGCCAAAAACAATGAAGAATAAACAAAACCAAGCATCATGACTAAAATCCACTTAAACACATCCCAGCGATTTAGTAATTTACCGCCATGGACAGTCAAAGGAGACTGACTAGTGCAATGCCAAAAATAATAGTATCGACAGGCAGTAGAATAGTAAGGAGTTGTAAACCTTTCAATAGATAAGTAAAATGCAATATATAGATATAGAGTAATTTCTTTATAGAAAATGAACGTGGATGTGTATTTATTCATCCCCCCGCCCCCCCAAAAAAAACAACGTTTGAAAAGATTACAAATTTAGTTATGTTTAAATTTGAACAATACCTTTATTGTGTGCTGTTTGTCAACTTGACATGCTCTGTCATGGTATATTTTTGTAAAATGTCATGGAAAAAAGTGTATACAATTTAGCTGTTACACGGTAATCGACAAAAATGTGCAACAATTTGATATTAATTGAACTGGTTATAACCACATGTTTTTATTATATGATGCTGTTACTTATTTCGTTCAATGTGAAAATTTACAACTTCTTAAAGTTGGTGTCGGTCAGAGACTGTTGTATGTAAAAGTCTCCTTGTTTCAGTTTCAATATTAAAACTGAATTAGGAGATTAATTCTTGAATCGGAAATTAATGTGTTTTAAATTATTTCAATATATAAAATGTATATCAGTATCACAACAAAGTTAAACAAGAATGTGTCCACAGTACACGGATGCCCCACTCGCACTATCATTTTCTATGTTTAAAGGACTGTGAAATTGGACTAAATTCTCTAATTTGGCATTAAAATTAGAATGATCTTATCAAAGGGAACATGTATACTAAGTTTCAAGTTGATTGGACTTCTACTTTATCAAAAACTACCTTGACCAAAAACTTTAACCTGAAATTTGCACTATCATTTTCTATGTTCAGTGAACCGTAAAATTGGGGTCAAAACTCTAATTTGGCATTTAAATTAGAAAGATCATATCATAGGGCACATGTATACTAAGTTTCAAGTTGATTGGACTTCAACTTCATCAAAAACTACCTTGACCAAAAACTTTAACCTGAAGACAAAAACTTTAACCTGAAATTTGCACTATCATTTTCCATGTTCAGTGAACCGTAAAATTGGGGTCAAAACTCTAATTTGGCATTTAAATTAGAAAGATCATATCATAGGGCACATGTATACTAAGTTTCAAGTTGATTGGACTTCAACTTCATCAAAAACTACCTTGACCAAAAACTTTAACCTGAAGCCAAAAACTTTAACCTGAAATTTGCACTATCATTTTCTATGTTCAGTGAACCGTAAAATTGGGGTCAAAACTCTAATTTGGCATTTAAATTAGAAAGATCATATCATAGGGCACATGTATACTAAGTTTCAAGTTGATTGGACTTCAACTTCATCAAAAACTACCTTGACCAAAAACTTTAACCTGAAGCCAAAAACTTTAACCTGAAATTTGCACTATCATTTTCTATGTTCAGTGAACCGTAAAATTGGGGTCAAAACTCTAATTTGGCATTTAAATTAGAAAGATCATATCATAGGGCACATGTATACTAAGTTTCAAGTTGATTGGACTTCAACTTCATCAAAAACTACCTTGACCAAAAACTTTAACCTGAAGCCAAAAACTTTAACCTGAAATTTGCACTATCATTTTCTATGTTCAGTGAACCGTAAAATTGGGGTCAAAACTCTAATTTGGCATTTAAATTAGAAAGATCATATCATAGGGCACATGTATACTAAGTTTCAAGTTGATTGGACTTCAACTTCATCAAAAACTACCTTGACCAAAAACTTTAACCTGAAGCGGGACAGACGGACGAACGAACGAACGAACGAACGAACAGACGGACGGACGAACGAACGAACGGACGCACAGACCAGAAAACATAATGCCCCTCTACTATCGTAGGTGGGGCATAAAAACGAATATTTTACTTATCTATTTAAAAATACCAAACCTAGTAGAGCTTTCTTACAAATTGACGAAAGGTACGTATGCTTGACGAATCATACGTAAGACTCGTTTTAGGGATCCTTTATTTTGACATATTTATATAATAGTCGTGGAACTTCGGACAATAATCGTGCATGCTACGACACTTATTAAATTGGATTTTTCTTGAGATATATTTAGGATTTCGGGACGTACGATAGGTTAGAATATGATTATTGATACCACCAGGTCGGAGGAGGTAACACCACAAAGTATTCTAAATATAGAGTTGTCAGACGAAAAAAATGTCCCCTAGAAAACTAAAAACCGACCCCTCCCCCACTTTTAATATTACAATGTTGCACTGTTTAACCTAAGAAAATGTCAAAGCAAATACAAATGTCTTCTTCCCTAACAGAAATAAAAATACTTCCTTGATTCATAATTTGCAACGCTCAAAATAATAAAATGAAGAAAATAGGATGATCTTTATACTATGTCATATGCTGGTGCTCATTTCATAACTTTTTAATCATCGCCTTAATGTGATATATGATACACCGGAGCAATGGAACGGTTATTTTAGCGTATAACTGCGTTTTGCCTAAGTCCTGAACATTCATGAAATATTAGCCACTGGACGATAAGTGACAACTTCGTGTCTATCTTCCAAACATGTGTACTGTTAAATCGTCATTATAAAATCCACAATATATATGGTGCAAAACTGTGGATTTATTTCTTGATATATACAGTCTTTTTTTTTTTTTTTTTTTAGATTTATTCAACATTACTTTTTAAAATCATTGTATCATCATTTTATAGCAAATCTCGATATTCCACTTTGACGATTTGCTGAAAGTGTACTGTAACAAATAAAAATAAATGTGAATCTTGTCGTTAAATTTAGACTAACGATCTTCAATAATGTCATTGAAATGTTAATCGTGAAACTCGTGCTTAAAAAATTCCCGCGAAAATGTGTGTACTCGTGGTTTACGTAAATAACGTATCGGACGTAAGTGTATTTGACACTATTTTTCTCTGTTTGATTATATTAAAATCGTGTATTATTTGCGATATTATATTTTTTTTTAAATAAACTTGATTTAGAAAAGAATGCTGTTTTACTGGATAAAACAAAGACTCTTTTACTGTTTTTGTAGAAATGAAATACGTGCTCCCTTTACGTTCGTTCGTACCATTCGTCAATTTGTAAGAAAGCTCTAGTATAACGTTTTTGTACACTAAGGTACAACCAACGTAATCTACCGCTAATACATGTATTAGATCTTACAATGTCACCAGCTGCAGATAAAGTCCATATACTAGTACATAAAAACTAAAGAGACATGTACAGCTAGGAGGACCAAATTCATGCAGGCCTAACAGCATTTCCAGTTGAACAAGTTTGTCTGTAATCATTTGAAAATTGTGTCAAATGTCATGCTGATAAACTTCGCACGGAAACTCTACTAATTTTGACACCTTCAAATGATTGCCCGATTAATTTGATTTCCTTTTTCCAGTAATTGCTTTTTTAACTTTTCTTAAGCAAAACACAGAATTATTAAAAAAGCAATTGTGGTATTCTAAGAATACAATAAATCTATGTCACAGTAAAAGAGCAATGCTATAAATCGAAGTTATTTTATCAAGTTCCAATTTTCGTATTGTTACCTCAATGTTATTGGAAATCCGTATAATTAGTACTTGTTTACCCATAAATTGATTTCAAAATTAATGTTACATTATCTTGATGTAACCAGTATGATGTTGTCAATATTTAATATATTTGCCTTAGTGAACGGAGAAGTTATAGACAGTGCTGTGCGTAGGTTTTGGGTGTTGTGTTTTATCAAAGTATTTATGTAACATCGTGGCATGCAGTGAAATGACCATGGACTTCGTCCTTGCATTGTTTCTTAATGTAGTACTTTTTATGTTTTCTGCTCGAAGTACAAGTGCCGGGGCACCATACAAAAGTGCAATATATATTCAATTACAAAGAGACGGTAATTTTGAAAATAAGATTTCAAATGCATTACCATTAAAATCTACAAAACCTGTGAATTTGATAAAGTGTGCAAGACATTGTTTGCAAACAGAAAATTGTGAATCCGTATTTTTTCACAACGCTGATAAAGTTTGTAATATGTATTTATCCAGGATGGCAGCAGTTTATAGTGTTTCGAGTGAAAATGGATGGAGATTTTACCATAAAGGTCAAAGTAAGTTCTCTGTTAAAAAAACACATTTTAAATTTTATATGTTTCCAACAATTCTCTGACGGACGGGTGACATATGTGAAGCAGGATCTGTTACCGAACGGAGCATCTGAAATCACATATGTATTTTGTGGATTTCATCAGTCTTTAGTTTTCGAGGTAGTGTTTCGAAGACTAATTTGTTTTTCGTCGTTCTTCGTTTCTGCCAAGGAATTGTCAGTTTTTCTACGAGTCTTGCATGTTCGCTTTTTATCTTCCTCCTCTTTTAACACACAATGAAACTGAAGGTTTCGTACAATTACAAGGGAAACAACTGATCGAAAATAGACACACCTTTAAAATGTTATAATTGTTTAGAGCTATTTGCCATACGTTTTATTGACTAAGATTGTCATTTTTCCTGGCGAAGGTCAGTGGTTTCTCCGGGCACTCTGACCTCCTCCACCTATACAAATCGCCACAAACTGAGCCATCAATCAGCCGAGGGTATCACCAACCCAGTAGTCAGCACTTCTGTGACGACATGTATTATCATTGATATGGTCATATTTATAAATTAACTGTTTACAAAACTTTAGAATTTTTGAAATACTATGGCTTTTCTACTTCAGGAATAAATTACCTTAGCTGTTGGCAAAACTTTTAGGAATTTTGGTCCTCACTGCTCTTCAACTTCGTTCTTTATTTGGCATTTTTAACTTTTTTGGATTCGAGCGTCACTGATGAGTCTTATGTAGACGAAACGCGCGTCTGGCGTGAATATTAAATTCAATCCTGGTATCTATGATGAGTTTATATTCAGACAGAAACTCAGTTATACCATGGAAGTATTATATTAAAATAATACTTCCATGGTTATACTGAATTTGAAATTTTAAAGCGGGTTATCAATTAATTCGCCACCAGGCTTAGCTTAAGGGCAGGAGTTTAAACGCGAAAGTTGAAACGCGGAAAATGTATATAAATATAGTTAAAAAGGGTTAATATTGAATATCATGTAATAAATACGTTATATGCCTTAGATTGGTTGCATCGATCTCATTTCTATCAAACGACAACTGCTTAAGGTGGCACGGTAGTATTTGCTTTCCAGAATTTAGGTTGCTCTTTTGTGTACCCTACTTAGGTAAATGTATCTAAACAGTGTGATTGGACAAAAAATACAGTATCAAATGAACATACTTTCCCAAACTGAGTGATGAATCAGGTGTAGAAAAATATGAAATAATTTTATATACAGATGAAAATGAATTTTTGAGAATTTTTTAAAATTTTGCATTCACTGCACCATAAAAGACCTAAAAGTACTAGTGGCCTTAGGATTTTAAAAATAGCAAAAAAAGTAAACGGTCATGGTACATATCCAAATTCATTTCTGAATGGTAAAATGAAAGTACTTCAGTTAACTGTGAATGTAGAATTTTTTGCAGTGTTAGAAAGTGGTGAAAATTCTAAAAAGGCTATCATTATCCCTTATGGCCAGGAAATACTACTGTGCCACCATAAAGCTTAAGGAGTTAGTTAAAAGTAAAAACAAACGCGTTGAAAAATTCATACTGTATGTTCATACCGCCAATGACACGAACAGCCACTTATACAGGAGTCCGTACATTTTGAAGCGATTCAACATGACTTATTCGGCTTTATGAAAAGTACAGATGTCGGATCAATGAAACAGCAATATAAATTGACACAACCATTAATGATAAGCTTTCAAATATTTGGATCTCAGTGCTCCTGTTGAATGTATATCAAGAAAAGCGATTAGGACGCATGAAATAGATAAAAATTCCACGCAAAGCTTCCATGTAACTTTTGATCAGTATTGTTACCGAAGCACTACAAATTCATTGACGTTTTATAATTCATAATGCATAATAGTCATTGGCTGTTTCGCTACATTTCAGCCTTTTCGCTTTTTGTCTCGCTTGAAACGAAGTTCGCGAAGGCGAAACTTGGTGATCTACATCTGAAACGGCATATTCAAGAAGTGGTGTTAATCAGATGTGGATACTGAAAAATTCAAAAGAGTTATTGGTGAATCTACAATCTCAATCATTAAAACATTGTACCAACATTAAAACCTTTGATTTTTCAACTCTTTATACCACTATTCCACATACTAAACTTAAAGCTAGACTGAAAGAACTCGTCAGCTTATGTTTCTTTAACAAAAAGGGCACTAGACGTTTTGAATATTTAGTTTTGGGCTGGAATTCAGCTTACTTTGTGAAAAATCATACAGAGCCAAGGAGAAAATATACCGACGAGGATATCACTGCCATGCTGGACTTTTTAATTGACAACATATTTGTTGAATTTGGAGGTTTGGTCTTCCAACAGACTATTGGAATCCCAATGGATACCAATTGCGCTCCCCTACTTGCAGATTTGTTTTTATATTCCTATGAAGCAGAATTTATCCAAGGGCTTGTACAGAAAGGAGAAAAGAAATTAGCCCAGTCTTTTAATTTCACCTTTCGGTATATTGATGATGTACTGTCTCTTAATAATAATAGATTCAGTGATCACTTACATTTAATATATCCAAGTGAACTTACTTAAAGATACTACCGACACAGATAAATCTGCTTCATATTTAGACCTTTTTCTCGAAATGACTACTGATGGTAGGTTGAATACCAAAATTTATGACAAATGCGATGATTTTAATTTTCCTATAGTCAACTTTCCATTTCTGTGTAGCAACATCCCAGCGGCACCAGCATATGGAGTATATGTGTCTCAATTGATACGTTACTCTAGAGCTAGCTCAAAGTACGTTGATTTTGTTGAACGAGGAATACTGCTTTCTCAAAAGTTGCTAAGACAGGGCTATGAATCAATCAAATTAAAGTCATCACTCAAGAAATTTTACGGTCGCATCATGAGCTGATGGCCATTATGACAAAAGTGTGTCAGAAATCATATCTGATATTCTTCCTCAGTCATAATAACCTTCCATCATTACCGAACTGAACAAAGAAATAACACGACGGGTGCCGTATACGGTGCAGGAAATGCTTACCCTTCCGGAGCACCTGATTTCACTCCCAGTTTTTTCGTGTTGTTTCTTAATTATTTATTTATAACTGTTGATGTAAATGTCCTTTTTTTGGTATTCTACGGACAAATCATATAACTCGCTTTCTCGTTTACATTTTATAGATATTATTATTTTTTTCTTTTCAAACCTTCATTGAAATTTATGAATCTTGGACAGAAGCCTCGTCGTACCAAGAGATAGCAACTGAGGGGAAAAAATTGAAAGCATTTCATTTGATTTTCCTTTATTTTTCTTATATTTAAATTGAATTACTTTTGTTTGGCGTTACCATTTGGATGTAATCTGTGGTAAGTTATCCCGACATCAATTTAATGATATATAAATTAACACATACATGTAGCTAGGGTGATAGAGCAGATTGTTATTACGAGAAAACATTGTCAACCGCGGAGAAGAAGCCAAGGTTGACAATGTATTTTCGAGGGGTAACAATCTTTACTTTCGCCCTTTCAGCTAAGCGTTGTTTGATTTATCATACTGAATGTTCTGTTATTGGTGTCTATCTAATTACAAATGTAAAGTAAGAAACTATGACGTCTTGTACATAACAATCATCCCTATTTAGTAGGGTGCCCAGTATCGAAAAAGACGTCTAGTTAACGAGTTTAAGTTAACGGATAACATACGGCTATATTTATATGCAAACGATTGGAAAATCATTATATTTTTTAATCATGAATGTCGTCGTATGCTCCCGTGGTCACGTTTTTCAAAATTTTGTGGTTTCTTAGGGTACCCACAGAAACCTCATCATACAGACCATCTTCAACACGAAAACAAAATTTATTGCTTTCTATGTTATTTGTTCAAATGATACTCATCATTTAGCTTAAAAATTAAATTTATCATATAATGAAAGCTGAAAAGATTTATATAATTTAAAAATAAGTATTTCATGATTTTAGTATGGCTATTTTTTTAGCTGAAATTTACCACATTTTGAACAAAAGAAAATTTATTACGTGTTACTTTCACGGGATTTTTACTCTGATTACATCAATAACACGTGGTTCATATGTGTGCCAAATATCTATTGTGTAATGTTAATCGGTGAGAAGAAAATAGCAATTTAAAACACAAATTTAGTGATCATTCTGCCTTGTTTCAAACACGCCTTTTCTCGTGCCGTTAACCGTTTTGTAGCTTACACTACCAGGTCATTAACTAGGACAATTTTCACTAACTTCATTTCTATTTTTTGCTTGTCGTATGGTCAAATTGTATATTTGGAATAGTCCAGTCAGTTTGAAGATCGTTGTTTTGTAATTGGAAATATTTTTTGTTGGTTTCCATAACTTTAATTGGTTTTTTTTTTTTTTTTTTTTTTTCAATTCAATTCAAAGTTTTATTGCCATATAAACTATACAGTTTGTGACATATAACAACAACAAAAACAAATAAAGACAATAACTAAGTAACTCAATATATATACACAAATTCAGGTAAATATTAAAGGGTCCCCTGTCCTCAGTTCCATTGACTTTTTTATAAAGGATCCTAGTTTATTCACTTGTGTTGGTGTTGATGGGTTAAGTATATATATAACTTTGTCATTGTCAGTGAGATTAGCAAATGAATTACTTTCTCTGGTTAATGCAATTAAAATATGTTAATCTAATATTTGAATTATGAGAACAATTTATTAAGAAATGTTTCTCATCATCTAGTACTTTGCATTTTTTGCAAAGTCTCTCTTCGCGAGGAATTTTAAAATGCCTTCCTTTTTCAATTAATAATGAATGGTCACTGATTCTAAGTTTTGTAATTAATTTTCTAAATTCAAAGTTTGGGTTAGAGAGGTAAGCTTTGATCAATAGATTTGGCTCAAGTCCTTTATAAAAATTTAATTTACTTTTATCATCAATAGATTTCAACTTATCCATCAACAGGTTGTTGTAATATGAGTTTATTTGGGGTTTAATATAGCTTTTAATATTTTTTAATTGTTTTAAATTATTACAGGTTTTTAGTCTATCTATATCAATGTTAGTCCAAATAATTATGACGTCTTGAAAAGCTATTATAATTTTTTTCTTTGACGCCTTACTTCGACGTCATAATGCTGAAGCCGCCATTTTCGGTTGGACTTTGAGAGCATATTTTGCTCTCAACTTTGAGACCCAATTTAGCCATCAAATTTTCAAAGAAGGCTAAAACAAAATGCATATATAAAAATTCTTACCTTTTATGTGTTTGTTTTACGAAAATATTTCCAATTAATCCCTACAGAAATAATAATATAAGTAACAATTCCATCCGAGGCGGGAACATGTCGACTGCATTTTTTAAAACGTTTGTCGGATTTCTTTTTAGGAGATTATAAAATAATTTTTACACCAAACTCGGTAAAACCCGAATTTCCGGAACCATTGTTTTACATTATCCGGAAATTCAGGTTGGTCAAAATGTACCGAGTTTGGTGTAAAAATATATTTTATACACCTTAAATGAAGCATCTTGAGGAGAAATGAGCTAAACGTTTTTATAAAGCAGTAAATTCCCTATCAAAGTCCAACTGAATATATGAGTTTGGCGTTATGACGTTGATGTAAGGCGTCAAAGAAAAAAATTATAATAGCCTTTCAAGACGTCATAATTATTTGGACTATATCAATGTTAGATTCAGAAAGAATATCTTTTGCAAAAGTGAACCATGAATAGGAGCCACTAGAATCCAAAGTTTTAGTTAATTGAAAAGATTCATGTAATAAGGGATTCAAATTTGAGGTGAAAAGCCTTGCTAAATACATAATAGTTTGGGTTTTTATATGACATTCAATAGGCAGTCTTCCTAATTCGTTCCTTGTACCAAAATTTGAGGCACTCTTGTTATTGATAGTTTTGTTATAATTGTAATATACAAATCAAATCCTTCGATCACGTTTCGGACCCGGAATATGGCACACATTTACAGTCCTGTTAAACTAAGCTAATCAAACCATAAGCGAAATAAGAATGAAATACAATGGGATAAGTGTGTTATATGTCAAGGTTCTTTTACTGAATTGCTTATTAATAATTGAGTAATAAGCACAAACAAAAGCTTTATCGAGGCTATGGGAGCACGGAAATATTTGAGTTATTGCCTGATGCTTCAGACCTAGACCATTTTCGTACTGATGATTACAAAATGTTGTAGCATCATTCTTGCTACAAATCTTACACTAGCAGACACAACTGAAGTTTTTTTTTTAAAGCTGAATGAAGTTCTTGATCGTCTGTAAAAGTGTTTCAGGACATAACATATAGAAGGTCGTCAAATTCCTGCCTGGAAAAAGTTTTTTTGAGTCAGTGAGATACAGCAGGCCTTAATCAGATTTCTTGGGGAATCGATTGTTCAGCATCATGGTAGATCAACAGTTACTATGAAACACGAGAAAGTCATATTCTAGCTAGCATTTCAAAGGACCCTAAATTAGCTCAGAAATAGTATTTATGTTTTAAGAATTATTTGGTACGCCCGATGAAGTAGATACTCGCATGATTTTACATATGCATGCTATTCATGTAGACAAATAGATAGGTGTGAAAGGAATCAAGGGTAGGATAATAACAAAGTCACAAGATACAGATGTTCTAATCTAATGCGTTCCTTACATCCACTCCATGCAGCATACACATGAGCTATGGTTTCAAACAGACACTATTACTTGAATACAAGATTTTCGCATCTATATAAATATAGGAAGATGTGGTGTGAGCGCCAATGAGACAACTCTCCATGCAAATAACAATTTAAAAAAGTAAGCCATTATAGGTCAATGTACGGCCTTCAACACGGAGCCTTGGCTCACACCGAACAACAAGCTATAGAGAGCCCCAAAATTACTAGTGTAAAACCATTCAAACGGGAAAACCAACGGTCTAATCGATATAAAAAAACGAGAAACGAGAAACACGTATAAATTACATAAACAATTGACAACTACTGTATACCTGTCCACGAAATATGTAAAAGTCTCGGGTTTGCTATCTGTAACTCTCTACCACACGTGCTGTTACATGATGCAATACAACGTATTGGACCCTGTTTAGGGTCAGTAAGCGCACTGTTTTTTAGTCTTGAAGGACAGCCCAGATGATTTTACCGATTTGTCAAACCTTTCTTATTGTGACATCGCTGGACCTATAGATGCAGATCGAGATCTTGTTGTCAGGTTGAATGATCTCAAGTCAAAACTAAAAATAGATCACTGCGACCTAAACAATTTGAGCGTAAAATTGGCTACAATTTAAAATTTCTCCCTAGTCAAACTTCCTCCTTGTGAATCTACTTTTAAACAATATGTAATAATAGTTTCACTCCAGACGTAAATTTGATGTCTTCCCGTGTAGCAGAACTACACCTTAGCATTCTTCAAAATGGGCAATGACTTGTTCCTTTCTATCTCGGAGGTCATATGTCATCCGAATTTCTGCAAGATTTAGTTTCTACTTGTAAGTGGAATTCTGTGTTTTCAAAGGGTTGCATTTGCTTTGATCAAAATCTATCATGTATATATGTATGCCCATGTCAGGCAAATGACATATGTCAAAATGTAAATACTCGTGTGGTTGTAGTTAGACACATTGATGGCGACGAAGATGACGATGTATAAGATTTCATTTTTCTGTATGTGTCTTATAAATCATTGTTAGCAATCGAATGAAAATAACGCAGTCTATAACATTTTCTAAACAATATATAAAACATCTTCTCAATTTTGAAATCGTCGGAAATATAGTAATAATCTATCTAGTGGGGAAAGATATGTAAAAAAATAATAATAAAAAAACCTGCAATATGTTCTTTGACGTTGGCCGGGGAACTACAGGAGACCATAGAATGTAGTGTAGGTAATACTAGCCTCGATCATAATTTTCTATTTGCATTTGTTTTTCTTTTTCGTGTTTTTGCCATGCTGAAGTCTGCTTGTCTTCAGTTTATAAGTTTTTAATGTTCCTTTGGTTTCTCACGCCTATTTTGTTTGCAATTGTTTGTAAAATACATTAATGCTGAACATAATCCTCTCCCTTATTATATTTTTGGAATACTTGTAAACATTATAGCCAATTGTTGCTTATTTTGTCATCTGTATATGTAGGATAGGGTGTTTTACCTGTTTCTAATACCTGTTTTGTTTTCAAAACTTTTTCCCCTCCCCTTTTTCTCTGTTTGCAGTAATTTTTACTTCTGTAAAGCAAAGCTATACACAGAGCTTTATATTCAACCAAATGTGATGTTACTTTTGAAACAAATCATTTATATATACTCTTTAACACACAATAACAGAAATTTGATTTTTACCTAGAAATTGACGAACACCTTACTATCAAAAGACGTGAAAATCACATTTTTTTTTTCGACAAATGATTAAAGTTAAGATCTAAAAAACATCTTTAGATCGTACTTGTAGCGAATTTAATACACAAAAATCAAATTTAGAAATTGAAATAGGTCAAGGTCACTGTTATTGAACAGCTATTCGAAAATTTCAAATTTGCACCCTATATGCAAAAAAGTCAATTTAAAGTCATTTTTGGCGATAAAAATATAAAATAAGTTCTAAATGTAGATACAAAAGATATTTTTCTCTAAATTAGTTGTTTTTATTTTCCTCCAAACGCATATATGTAGGAGAAACTAGCTATCTAAATGTGACTGTGCATTTTTCTTGATTTTTTGCTTTGACCTTTGACCCTGATTAAAAAAAACCGTGACCACTGCAGACAACGACGACAACGCTATTTCGATGAAGCTTGTTCTCCTCTTTACAAGGATATAAAATATAGCCGTATGTTATTCCGTTAAGGCAAATCGATAAAATTTGTTGATTGGGCACCCTACTAATTTAGTAAAGCGCACAAATGATATTTTCCATGTGGTTCAGTAATTTGTCTCCCTCGTATTAGCCAATCAGAATCCATCATTTTGACATGAAGTATAATAAAATTGAACAGAAACTTTTTGATGACTGAAAGATAACATTGAAGCAAAAATATTTTTTGGTTTTCAGTCAGTCAGGATTCTACTTCGTCAAAATTATCTCCCCATTACGCCAGTTCATTTTCACAATCGTAGAAATGGAAGCCATTGTAGGGATGACGCGCTACCAATTCTGCTCTTGGAAACCGATAAATTTATCCACATTGCACCATTACGATCCTTATGTGTCAGTTGTATTTTAAAAGACAAATGTATTAACTAGCTAATGAGCATAGTTAATAATC
Source organism: Mytilus edulis (assembly GCA_019925275.1). Classification (NCBI taxonomy): domain Eukaryota; kingdom Metazoa; phylum Mollusca; class Bivalvia; order Mytilida; family Mytilidae; genus Mytilus; species Mytilus edulis. The sequence continues at coordinate 78,266,474 of CM034353.1, forward strand.
TTGTCTGCATTGATTCAACATAAAACTATTGTCTGATCGGTTGTCAGGTGGAATTTTCGAAAATTCATAAACATTTAAAAAAATTCTAATTAAATATTTCGTGGAAGGGCAGACTAGATTTTTTTAGTGTATGAAGACTATAAACCCTAGTTATCACACACAAAAAAATAGAAATTTTCGAAGATATGCATTTTCATCATCCAACTTGAAAGACTGTCGTCAAGTACTTTCAGTAAAAAAATAGCTATTCGAACACACCTCTGTTTTTGTGACTCATCAGATAGGTATTTCACTTGACCCATATATTTCATCTTTTAGTACTGTGATTTTTTTGTGTTATAAAGTCAACCTGTAGCTTTAATATATAAAAATGATAGAATCTGAAGCGAGACGATGTATGAAATATTCTTACTTTGTACGATATCAAGACAAAATACTCAACTCAAACACGCCCTAACATAAAAAGGTGCTCGATACAATTGTTACCCATTTTTTGGAATTTTTTCTTCAGTCACATAAAGGAAGGGCAGACTCGAAAATTACTGAACTAATATATTTTTATATAATATGTTTTCCGTCCGTGGTAATTTTTTCAAAAAAATCGGAGGTTATGCATTTTCTTCATCCAACTTGAAAGATACCCATGTCGTCGACTTGATATCTAATTGTTCTGCTTAACTATGTACTAGATAAATTGAAAACATATGCACATGGTGTTTTTAAAATAAAACACCTCGTTATCAGGGCTTTCCATTGAAGCCGGTAGCCGGCGGAAATCCGCCGCTTGTGGTGGCTTCAAATGCCGGCTACTTCACTGACAAAAATATAAATTCAAAAAGAAAAAAATAACTTTTTCAAATGTTTACAGGCAGCCGAGAGACGTATTGTCGCAAAGTCGCGGTCACGATAAACAAGGAATGAAAAGTCAGTGTTTACCTTGGGCTAAATATAGTTCACATGAATTCAGGTCACTGATTGGTTGTCTATTTAAAATCAGAATGCATCGTTTCTTTTCAAAGATAACAAGAGAGACATTCCAGTGGTCATTGAACGATAACAATAGAGACGTTCCGATGGTCATTAACTCGTTGGCTTTTTTTGGCGTTTAAAACGTGAAGACAATCAGATAGGATGACAATCTTATGTTATGGAATAATATCAGTCAAATTAAAGAAAGTGTAGTAGATCATATTGTTCAGAATCTGGAACACAGTATCTATTGAAGTTCATTTTTCAAAGCCCACGTGGTGTTCAGAGAATCAAGGTCAAAAACGAAAGTAGAATATTGTCGACTCGACCTCAAAGGAATAACATTTCCAAATGATTTATGTATCCGACTTATTGAACAGTTTACTAAAAAAGAGAAAATCAGAGGATATATCAATGCTTGAGAAATAATTGTATGATTTAAATACGCGTAACAGTCTTTAGAGAGAAAAGGGGGGTCATTTGTTTACAAATGCACGTAGTTATGCAAAATAAATCGATCAAGTTTTCTAACAAACCGGATTATTTTATAAATAAAACTCCTTTAAAAGTAACTGAATTTTAAGCATAAGGTAATAAAAATAAACAAAACTATAACATAAAAAAAAAATGAAATTTTTCTTTGAGATTTTTTTTTCTTTCTTTAATTTCATACATAAAAAATTGTCATTTGAAAGATGAAATTAGGTGCCAGGAGATTGCGAGAATGCAGGATTTTGCTCTATTTATGTCAGAGCTTCTGGGGGCCTTGAGCGGCCCCCACACCCCCTGCCGTAAGGTACCAAGCTTACAGCTTGGTGGGCGTACGGCTTCGCCGAACGCATGTAACAGCCGCCTATAATTTTAATTGAGCCTTCTACTTCAATTTCAATGGAAAGCCCTGCGTTATTGAGAAGAAAATTGCAATTTTGTTTGTTTCTATTAACTTTAAAAAAAATTTGTCACTATAGTAAACAATACAGTAAACATTTATCGCCTTCTCTAACAAAGAGCTTCGATTCTTTTGTTCTATTTCAACCTGGTTTCCGACTGCAGTGTTTGACCGATTTTCCAATGTCAAAATATCAAAATGGAAGATTCGTGTATTTTTTAAGCATACAGCTGCAGTATCAAATCAAAATACAATATAAATATGGTACACAATAAAATCGATCTTACAATTATTAAAAAAATATATTTTAAATTTGAAATTATTCAAATATATTTTATAGTGTTTAAATACATGGTTGTTGTCGTAGATGACACCAGATATTGTTTAGGATAAACAAAATCAATCTTTCAATAAGCAAAAAGCATTCTAAACTTGAAAACAAATCAAGTGTTTACATATACCTAGAACTAGCCGAATATGACGCCTCAATATTATTTAGTGTCTACATTTATCCTTTTCGCATAAAAATTATTGAAACAGAAAGCTTTAAAACAAAAGTAGTATTTGAATGGAATTAAATTTTGCGAAAATGTACAAATACTCAACTTTTAGTTTTAATTGCTTTAAACTGATGTTAACGTGTTTGATTTGATGTTTTTTTTTTTATCGACATTGGACATCACTGAATTGCCGTGTCTGATTTAAAATTCTATTGACATTAATGATTTGAATGTAGTCTCGATTATCTAGACGCTCCATATGCAGACAGTCACACTCCATATGCATATTGAGAGTCTGACGTTATTGATCGCAATAAGAACGATAACTCTGGTGCAACAAGACAAGAATAAAATGTTGCTTTTTAAAACTACCATAGCCATCGTTGTGGGTGAATACAAGACAAATTCAGGGTAAAAAAAAAAATTGGCACATAAGAGATTATAACAGGAATAAATACATTTGTTCAATCTTAGAGTGTTGAGAACATGTCAACGACTGGTTCATTTAAATACGATAACTAGTCTTTGTAAAATGAAAAATCAACATAAATAATAGAAATTGTAATTTAAAACTCATAAAATAAAGCTAAAACAAATCATCAGTAATAATGATGACGAAATCAATAGCAGCAAAAGAATCACAACAAACACAACAACAGGAGCATCAACAACAAAGCCACCAACAGCAGCAAAACAACATCGACAGAAACAGCAACAGCGACTGTAACCATAACGGCGACAGAAACAATAATAGTGACTGAAACAATAATGGTAAAGCGTTCTTAATTAATATTTCGTTTCTGTTTTAGATTTGTGCTCCTTGACAAATGGCTACAGTTATGATGCTAATTTGGATCGGTGTATCAAGGCATACAATACAGCAAAAACTCAACAGGAATCTTCTAATGCTTGTCAAGCTGATAATGCTGCTTTGGTTAGAATTGATAGTAATGACATGTGGACATTTGTCAAAAATGAATTAGGTTTGTATATTTTGTAAGATTTTTTTTCCTCAAAGTTAACAAATGGAGAAAAATGTGTTTGCATGTTTAGATTGATTGATCATTGATTGCTGTTTTTTTACTTTATTTCCCCACCAAATATGTCTGTACATTTTTTATAACCAGCAAACTAATCTCAAATACCAACGAGAATCTCCTGTTGTTGGTTCCTGAAATTCATCCGTGACTGGGTTTTCGGCAGCTATTAAAGTGTGTTTTTTTTATGAATCAGGGAACACATATCAGATATTCTGAATTGTCTGTTAACTGTAGAAGGGTATTTATACTGCACTCATTCTATTTGAGCAGTCAAAATGCGTTGACTGTATATTTCTATGTCATATACAGTCACTGACCTGATATCCCTTTTCCTCATGAATATTTAAAAAGTAGAGCCAGAACTATATAGACAATAACTATTTAGTGTCTTTAAATACCAGCTGTATTTGTACGAGGCTAAGAAACATGTGTAATGCGAGCTTTAGCGAGCTATTACTCGTGTTTCGAGCCGAGTACAAATACAGCTGATATTTAAAGACTCTAAACAGTTATTGTCTTTATCCTGCAATTAATTCTGTATATTGTTTGTGTTTTGAAAGACACAAAAACTCACATTTTTTGCATTCATTTTCGATTTGAAATCCAGTGAGGCCCGCGTAGTAATATTATAATCTCACATTCAGCTGAAGACGGTTTCGCAAAAAAAAAGAATCTCGAATCGTCAACAATAATACATCGCTCAAGGTTAATAATTATCTATTTTAACATAACAACTAAATTTCAACAGTAAAAACAAATAATAAAACATTGTCCAATTTGAAACAGAAGTGTACGAGTTGTCCTACGCTTCAGACTTGACATTTTACTAAACATGCATGCTGAAATTGACATGGTTGATTTTGTTACACAATCATACATTCAAGTTTTGAAAACGATAATTGTCATCGTAGAAAAGACTGCTGTTCATGTGTGTATGTTATCAGAAAATTGGTGTCATTCTTATTGCTTTAAAGAAATATTTGAAAAAACAGAGCGTATAAAAGCAATCGTTAATTCGCATAAGGTCAAACAATACGTCATTGGAACACGACTGCAATACACATTCTGAGGTCACGCAGGTTCATACAATACTCAATCCGGCAGTGGGCGGAGCTTTAAAGCGATATATGTATAGTATACAGATGCAGCATATCGATCTGTATCTGTATAGTAGGATAAATTTAAATATTCATAATGATCTCTTCAACCTGTCCTTGTTTCCAATGTATACAACGAAGCGTAGAATGACTACAACTGATTTCTTTTAGAATCGTTGGAAAAACATATTTCACTTGTTAATATTTTTTTGTTTAAAAACCTATGAATCATTATGTTTTGTGTTTATTGGTGATGTTTTAGTCCATACTCAAACGCATTCGTTCACCATCGATTGGTTTCAACAGGGAATGTACATTTCATTATGTTCATTGTGATGTATATTTTTCCGCCAGATATGAGGCCTTTTAAAGGGGAATTTCCCAAAAATTAAATCAAATAAACAACAATAACACTATAAACAACTATTGAACATGGTTTTTTTTTCTAGATTGCATTATAAAGATAATAATAGTGTATTGACTTGACATATCAACGATATAAGAATTCGGCACGAAATGGGGAAAAAGCTCGGCAGAGCCTCGCATTTCCCCGTTTCTAAGCCTCAGCCTTCTATCGTTGACATGTCAAGTCAATGCACTATTATTGTCTATGTCTGATTACTGTAGTAAAATCTGTCTGTTTTCAGTAGTAAGGTGGAGATAATTTTTGTGTTGATTTTTGTTTTCTTATGAGGTTTTGAATTATTTTAAAAGTTTCTATTATAAGCTTCAAAGTTACTTCAATCGGAAATAGTAAATATGAACCGCGTCAAAATAGTTGCTAGCCAAATCTTATTTTACAAAAAAAACCAGATATATCGTAACTCGCTATCTGTTATGAGCATAGACATATTTTAGACCAATAGTGTCACTGTTCTGAGCATATAGATATTTTTCTTAATTCCTATTATCCTTTTCATTGACTATTTGATTCTGGATTTTGTATTGCCAAAACATTATATCACCGTCATTCCCTTTTCGTATACGATTTTCTGTATACCTGTCTTTGTGGCTATTCATTTACATCGTCTGTAGCCATGGTTTAACCTGCATATTCGAATATGATTTAGTTGAATTTCGTGGAAATCAATTTCTCTAATTTTTTGTACTATTTGCTCTATTTTTTGTGCTATTTTCACATTTCCTGATATTTCTCATCAATAGTAGAAATCTGTTCTCAGCAAATGGTTGCTCGAAATTTAATTATGACGTAAGATTTTCTTGATTTCTCCTGAATTTCCTCCTGTGGCGTCCTGACAAAAGGCAACTTTGCCTAATGACGTCCCACTATAACTCGTGTATTTCTCCACTCTCAACAGTTATGTTTTTGCAGTTATGGATTATATTATGCAAGACATTCATTCGTGACTATTAAGAATATTCTAATATTCAGAAAGCATATATTAAATAAAGGAAACAGTAGTATACCGCTGTTCCAAATTCATAAATCGATAGAAAAAAAAATCCGAGTAACAAAGTAAAACTGAGGGAAACGCATTAAATATAAGAGAACTACGACATGTACGATACAACAGAAACACAACATTAAATGTAACACACACAGAAACGAACTATGATATAACAATGGCCATTTCCCTGACTTGGTACAGGGCATTTTAAGATAAAAATGGTGGGTTGAACCTGGTTTTGTGGCATGCCAAACCTCCCGCATTAATGGCAATGTTAATTATAACATTAAACTGACAACATTGCATGACAGGACTACAATACAAATAAATGGGAGAAAATATAGGACAGAGAAACAAACGATTAATAGCCAACAAAAGGTACTTTGTTAAAAATTTAATACGCCATTTAGATATTCTGTACGTATTAACTGATAACAATCTAATAATGAATTGTTACTTCTAGAATTGCAAAAATTTCGAAGCCAATTCAATAGTTTATTCTAATAAGCTGACAATTTCAGTTCAATGATATAGATTGTGTTCAGAAACGTTGTCATTCCTGTTACTTATAGCTGATTAAATTACTCAATACGTGACATATATGCACTTAAAACTCATTAATGATACATGGACTCTAATTTCGTTCTCCAGACTCGTGTTTTGTCCAAAAAAAACCAGACTGACACTTTTGTTTTATTCTGTACGTTGAGTTGATTTGAAACAAAGATGGATTTTTTAATACCACAAAATAATATAAAAATGACCATTAGCGATATAATAATTAAATTCAGCGATGTAATTTTGCTCATATGATAATTTTGATGAATTTAAGATATTACTATGCTGTATATGTGTATCTTAATTTATGTGTCTTCTGAAAACGCCCATGAATCCTTAGTGACACATTAGTGCCTTGTCGCCTGTATCACACTGATAATCTGCAACTCCTGAAACGGTAACCCATTATTCATCAATCATACAAGGTCATGATTTTTAGACTATTTGTGACGTCTTGAAACTAAATCCGTTGGATATGTGTACTCATAGATACTTTAGCCTGGGATATATGTACTCTTAGGTCGATACTTCGTGTGTTTTTATGTTGGTTGGTTGGTTTAGTGGTTCGTAGTTGTTCTATTGTTGTTGTGTTTGTTTTATTGGTGTTGTGTTACACCTGTTGGAGAATAGAGCGCTCACAAAAATGTATAACCCCGCCAAATTCTTTATCTGCCTGTCCAAAACAGGAGCCTGTAATTAAGTTGTTGTCGTTGGTTAATGACTGTCACACTTTAGGTTTATGTCCTCGCCGTAGCGTTACCCATGTTCGTCCCGTCTGTCCGTACGTCCAAAAAAACTTGGTTCCCGTTCTTTTCCTTGAGTTTGCCTCAAACAAATGTTGTGAAACTTAAAACACAAATCCACAAAAAAAACCCAGATCAGGTTCGACATCCCGATCGATTATTGAAAAGATATCTTTGTATTCAAGAAAATATATACTATTCTCCAGAAGTCTTTTGGTGTTTTTGTCGTTCGATAGCTTTCTAATTGACGTTTTACCCGCATCCTTAAAGCTTAAAGTAAAAAAAATAAAAAAGATAACACTTGGACAAAAACAGAAACGATGTAAAGATAAATAATAGTCAACCAAACAAAACAATCTAACAATTGCAGACTGTCCAATGCACAGTCTAACCCTAAAACTTCACCAAACGAAAGCTTATGAAAACATATTTAAGCAAATGTCCAAATACTACACGTGGTAACTTAAATTGTTGTATAGAATAAGAGAAAACATTCAGTTTTTTTTTGCATTTTTGCGCCTGTCTTAAGTCAGGAGCCTCTGGCCTTTGTTTGTCTTGTATTATTTTTATTTTTAGTTTCTTGTGTATAATTTGGAGTTTAGTATGGCTGAAGGACGCCTCCGGGTGCGGGAATTTCTCGCTGCATTGAAGACCTATTGGTGACCTTCTGCTGTTGTCTGTTCTATGGTCGGATTGTTGTCTCTTTGACACATTCCCCATTTCCATTCACAATTTTAGTTTCAATGTTTCTGTCATATTAAAGCCGAATCGTCGCATACAAGATTTGAGTGGCATTTACCAAAAGAATGAATGATTCTACCCATTCCAAAAGGACAGACTGTATATAATTCGCTAGTCCAAATAATTATGACGTCTTGCAAGTCTTTTTTTTTTTGGGGTCGCATTTGTACAAGCGTAGGAAGGCGATCTAGAAAAAAAAAAAAAGCCTTGCAAGACGTCATAATTATTTGGTCTAATAAGTCGCAAGACACTTGTTATTTTGTAGGAAACAAATCATGTGTTATATTAAGGTACACAGGCAAATTTTGTTCACGTGAATATAATTTTTCACGTGAGATTCACCTCAAACGAGCTTATACATGAAACTCACGTGAAATTTTTCACGTGAATTTCACGTGAATCTGATGTGAAATTCACGTGAATTGAGATTTCAATGTGAAATTCACGTGAATTGAGCCTTCACGTGAAATTCACGTGAATTGAGCCTTCACGTGAAATTCACGTGAAATTAACATGAATCGAGCTTTTTTTTTTTCAATGAAATTAAAGTGAATTCAGCCTCTGAAATCCCACATATTTCACAGGATTTGAGCTTATTTAACATTCTTCTTAGTCTTGACCATGTGTTCATACTTCTATTCTATATCTACTGTCTTTGCATCCAAATGTTTTTGGTCTCTTAAACGAAGAACAAGAAAATCATCACAGGTTTTAAATAATATCCAGGGCACCTTAGTTAACTCCAAGTACAATTATGGTTGTGTTCGAGTCTCAATTTTTTTTTGCAAAAGATTTATGTACTGATGAATATTTCATTTTAGTTGATTTTTAATATGTATGTATGTATGTTTAAGTCGTATTGTATGGCCATCAGTTTTGACACAAACCAATCACAGTATGGAAAAGTACCTGTACAAGATGCCAATTCTTTTTAAGAAGGTTTTAAAACAATACAAACCAGAAAGTAAACAGCCTAATTTATGTCCAACTTTTCTAACCAAAAATTACATATGTAACAAAGCAAACAATAAACTAACGATTACGTACAGGCACATACAAAATATGGTGGGGTTAAACTGGTTTTAATGCACAAATCCACCGTCTAACCTTGATAGAGGTGTACCTGTACAACATACCAACAAACTTTCCCTTTCTGTCTTATACTTTTTCAATTAAGATGCTTAATTCTTTCTTCCAAATTGCCAACCACTAAATTGATAAGAAAAAAATAACAACAATTAATTACAAAAATATACTTATATTACATATAAAGAAAGAAATATATAAACAAAAAAATCATAACATTAATAGTGTTCTTTATATATTGTGTTTCCCCTGACCACTCCATCAAGTTGAACATGTCTATCCATCTTTATCTGTAAAAAAAAAAAGAATTCTTTTATTTATACAGGACACATTTAAATAAAGTTATTCTATCAATGAAGAATACAAAGAGTTATATTTAATTCTAATGCAATCATTTTGTATCAATGGTTCTGATTTGATGACAGTTAGTGTAAAATTCTCTATATCCCTGTCAGTAACTAAGGAAGCCAACATTTAGAATTGCTGAATGTATTGACATGTAATTTCTACAAAAAAATCACATGTTGCACCTATAAATCTTATCTTTATCAAATTTTATACATGCTTAAGCGGCACAGAAGCCAGAAAACACCTGGTGTCTAGTTTGAGGACAGAAGCATGTATAATGACGTCACCTAGTGAAGGGACCAAAATAAGAAGATAACATCTTTTTCCCAGAATTTTCTTTAATGAAGATTTTATACTAAAATTTATTTAAAGCTTTGAGTATGTCTACCCATTCCTAGGTAAACTAAATTTGACAGTAAAAACTACTGATTGTAAGTCCTTAGAGCTTAAAATACAATACAGTTATCTTTTAAGTAGACTAAAATAGAATAAACCCTCAATTTTGATTAATTTAGACAATTTAGTTCTTTTCACAATAAAAATAAGATGTATAATGAAATACTTAAGCTCAAGCATTATATGTATACACATACTCTTCTTTCCAAGTATTTTTTTAACCAGTAAAGTATGATGTAGAGTCTGATCCTAATATTATAGAAATAATAATATATGGTAAAAAATATAATGATCTTTTCACGAGTGCTTTTAAAGATCCAATATGTCTCTATCAACAACAAGAGCAGTATGAACACGATCATCGATCAGATTAAAAATAAGTGACAGCAGAAAGTCATATTATAAGTATATAAAAGAAGTATTAATTCTACAAATAAAAATAACAGGAAGAGAAAAAAGACTAAATATTGGCAAAGAAGGAAATAATCGAGAACAAGTATCCCGAGATTAAAAAAAGATAACATGAACCATACTAATTCAGTATTAATTATACAGTTTTTATACTTTCATAATATGTGATTCGATAAATTGATAATCAGTCAATGAAAGTTATCCTAGGAACAAACATGCCTCTGATCTGATGTCTGTAACTTTTATTATTTTGAATGGATTTAAACCCGGCTTACAATACACAGTATCTTGCTATGGCATACATACATATTCAAGTCTCGAACAAGTCCTAAATATTAAACAACTATTATAATAATATGATTCTGTAATTATGTTGCAGCTTTGGAACGTCAATGCGTTTGAAGCTCTGGTTGCTCAAGACGCATTTTACCTAAGAATGGACGTCATAATTTGCGAGATCAAAAGATTTATTTCTGAAAAGGTTTAATTTGCCAAAATATAAAATTTAATGGTTCATAGTAACATCGTACAATATCAATGACTACTAGAAAGAAGATGTTAATCGGATATATAATATATTGTTTTAAATAATACATATTAATTCCTAGGATAACTTTCATTGACTGATTATCAAGAGCAAAAAGTAAAATCACAAAAATACTAAACTCCGAGGAAAATGTAAGACGGAAAGTCCCTAATCAAATGGCAATATATTCCTGACTTGGTGCATGCATTTTTTTATATAGAAATGGTGGATTAAACCTGGTTTTATAGCTAGCTAAACCTCTCACTTGTTTGACAGTCGCATTAAATTCCATTATATTGACAACGATGGGTGAACAAAACAAACAGAAATAATAGGTAAAAATGTCAAAAAAAGACCGTCACAATTGATACCGTTTAGGTTCTACTTTTCATGCATGATATGCTATCTTGGGTTTTACTCTATTACACATTAATTTACAAACAAGACGTACTACGTTGTATCTAAAGTGTGGAAATAACAAGCACTGGCTATATAAGCACTGGTATTCCTCACTGCAAATGTACCAATGAATCCAGATGAAGTTAATTAAATCACCTTTTTTCAGAAAACTTTCAGATAGTAGATTCGGGATCAAAAGTATCAAAAACCAAAATTTTAAATCGCCAAAGAGCATAAAAACCCAAATGGCCTAAACCGTTTAAAGGGGGAAATTATGTGTAGTCTGATAACGTAGTTTCATAAACTGGTACTGTAATTTACCGGGGGGGGGGGGGGGGGGAATACATCATTTACATCATTCATATACAAAAGCAGTGGCTACTGAGTGGACTATTCAATAAGAACTCAACATTCAACACCAGCGATACAGACACAGTGGTACAATGTAGTTTTCTGTGTTTCTGAAATAAACATCTCCACTTAGATTTTGTAAGTCGAAATTTATTTTGATACGCTACTTCCAGAAGAATAGAGGCTGGCTTGCTGAAATATTTGGCTACCAATAGGATTAATTGTTCTCCCTCTGATTTTCAACTAATTGCATAACTATCTAGTTTATTAAAATGTAGTTTTACTAATCTTACCAAATTAGAGATCCTGTCTAAGTTTCAAAGCTGGAAATCATTGCATATTGTGGTACATATATTTTGATTTTGATTTGTCATGGGCATCAAGACATGAGTTTTCGGCGACGCCGGACGTTTTTAACCTCAAGAGTACACGAGTACACCCCGGATTTTGTCGTGGTCCGTGTTGCAGTGTAGTGCTTTGAGGTGTGCAATTTGTCATCTAGCCTTTTTATACGGCCATCAATGACGGCGTATCATAAGATACTAATAACCAAATGAATCCCTTTTGCATCAAACCTAGGAGAACTGTAAAATAACATCACATGACCCCTTAAATAAAAGCTGTTAAAAGCATGCACAATTTTGTTTTAAAGAATTCGAAAATGTTCTTTAATTAACAGTCTCTTTGCATGTGCATATTAAATTTAACATATCTAGAGAGAACAGAATATGAAAAAAAAATTGTACGATGTGTGAGATGAACATTTTTTTACATTTGCCATTTTATTTAAATATAGCTTGCGACATGTATATAAGCTGATCAAAGATGCGGTATGTTTACTAATTGCTACGTCATTTGGGCTCTGGTGGTGAGCTGTCTTATTGGCAATCGTACCACATCTTCTATTTTTTCAAAACTTGAAATAATGCAATACTTTTTGTCTTTCAGCTGCTAAGAATATAGTAGACACTTATGTACAAGGCACAAAAGACGGACAAGGCATATGGAGGTACGACGATGGTTCACAAATTACATTTATACAATGGGGATCCAACCAACCTGGAAATGGCGCCTCTGATATACATTTAAATCTTTGGAAAAATCATGGATATCGCTTCCATGACGTAACAGGAAACAGCCAATATTGCTTTGTTTGTGAAATAAACATGAAGTAGATTAGTTTATCATATACTTAGACTAAATAACATATGATTTTTACTGTATGATAATAGCATTAAATCAACGTAAATTCCATATTTTTCGAATTGGTGCTTAGCGGGCTGATATGAAAAGTTTATCACATGCTTCGTTTGTTATCACATGCCTTTCCGTAACGTTATCGCATGGCATTCCGGTGATACTCGGCAAATTCCGGAAAGTACACCTCAATGCTACGTTTTCTATGAAAAACATTACAAAGTAGTGTACAAAACAATTATTTGGAAACTGGAAAGTATATTGTGTAAAATAATACACAAAAAAAACACAAAATTATTGAATAAATGCATTTTTAAAAGTTTCAAACATAATTTAGAAAGTTACTTTAAAAAAGTTATGGACGTCAAGTTGACTTTTCCAAACAGTGTTCATTATTTATATTTTTGTCGGTTCGTCCATATTAAAATATGTTTCTTCTCTGTGGAGGCATCTGATAGAAAAATTTCATATCGAATGTTTTGAATTTGGGGTCCGACGTCCGTGAACTTTTCACTCTTTAAACTTCTATTTGGGAAACACGTAAAAGGATCAATTAATGAATCTGTTATTTTCTCCATTGTTGAAGCATATGATAAAAAGATCATAACATGTCATTTTTCATATCGCATGTATTATCAGCCCTCGGTCAATATCAGCCCTCGAGCCATGCGGCTCTTGGGCTGATATTGAACCTAGGGCTGATAATACATGCGATATGAAAAATGCCATGTTATAATCTGATATTATTTTATGACTAAGTTCAAAATCTATAAATGATGATTTCAGATGACCTTTGACATTTTGTTTGCTGCTCGGCTAAGCTAATATATTTGATTATATTTAATATTTAAGACTAAATTGTCAACTTTTATTTGGAGTCTATTTGATGAAATAACAAGGGAATGTAAGAGGTAGCTTACCTCCGATACATTTCTAGGAATATGATTCTTTAAAAGCAACCGCGTGGAGACCATGTATATTTCATATAGCCTAAGGGTTTGTAGGCGGGTCTTATTTCAATACACAGTTAGTAGTGGTTTCATGTGCCTTTATAAAAACAACACGTGATATTTCAACAGAAGAAGAAATTGAGGATGAACAAGTGAAATGATGCTTTACATAGTGTGCTAGCTATATATAGTGACCTAATGCAATATATAATTCACCATAATGAAAAAAACATCACTGAAATCCTGTACTAATCATGTAAAATTCTGAAATTTTGTGTAATGCAATTTTTGCAATTAAAATGAATATTCACCTTAAGTGAAGAATGTTGTTACTATAAACGAATCGGCAGTAATCGTTATTGAAAATATTCAGAACAGTCTGTTTCTCCACAAGAACTATAAGACAATTATGCTTATTTCATGGAATTTGAAGAACAATTGGACCTGCACGAGTGACGCTCAATTGAATAATATCATACAGTGAAGTGAACACTTAATTAATTTATTGATACTGTTCGGGACAAGTTGGCAATTCCGCTGCGTGTAAAACTTGACACATTGATTTTCGTTTTAACAGAAAATTAAATTATGTACTAAAATGCGGATGTTGTCTAATATAAAATCAGATGTGGTATGATTGCCACTGAGACAAGTCTCCACAACAGACCAAATGACACAGAAATTAACAACAGTTACTATAGATCACCGTACGGCCTTCAACAATGAGCAAAGCCAATACGGCATAGTTAGCTATAAAAGTCCCTGAAATGACAAATGTTAAATAATCCAAACGCAAAAAAACAATATCAAAATTATGTCATTCCCACCAAATAAAGATATAAAGAAAAATTGGGCAATCACTAACAATGTTCCTGGCTTGAAAAAAAGCGTGTTGATGTGCATGCAAGTAGTCTATAGAGTAAGCTCTCCCGTTTTAACTTTGATCAAAACCCGATACAAAAAAGGGTCTAATAATCAGCTAAAAATCATGTGCATGCATTATTGGTAAAATATAATTGTTTGTTGTGCGTCCAGTGGCAAGTATTTAATGTATTTTCAATTAATGCATTCAGTACGTTATGCAACATTAAAACGACCGGTCTGAAATACGGGCTATTCGGGACTGTTGCTGGAAAATGATAGCATGTTGGATTGGGTAGAACTTTTGCTTTGCAACAGTACACGTACAGAATTATCATATAGTTGTCATTAAGCTCTTAAAAAGTAAATTAACAAAAATACCTAACTCCGACAAATCAAAAGCTTAAACGTGCAGTAGAAAGACTGGTACTCTAACTTAACATATAAACTGAATTACGGTCACTAGTTCATTTGGAAGTGGCTGTGTGTTTATACATCCAGCACAGCCAAACGAACGTCCTAATTAAGCAGATGTTTTAATCCGGACTAGAAATGTCCAAGGATGACCATGTTTGTATATAAGAGTCATCATGTGGGGTTTATATATATGTATAACATGCCGCAGATCGGTAAGCATACATCAATCAAACAATCTTGTAAGTGGGAGTTTTAAAAAGGTAAAGCTTCAGTTTCAGCTATAATTATGGAACGCCAAAACTGTCTTGTTATGACCATTTTCATTATATGATGTGCATTTACCTGTATATGATGTGCACTTGTCATTATATGATGTGCATTTACCTTAACATGATGTGCACTTGTCATTATATGATGTGCAAACACCTTTATATGACGTGCAAATATGCTTATATTATGTGCAAGTATCTATATATGCTGTCCAAACATATCTATATGATGTGCAAACATACTTACATGATGTGCATAAAGACTTATATGATGTGCAAATGTTCTTATATGATGTGCAAACATACTTATATGATGTGCAAACATTCTTATATGATGTGCAAATATCCTTATATGATGTGCACATATACTTATATTATGTGCAAATGTACTTATAGTATGTGCAAATATACTTATATGATGTGCAAAAATCCTTATATGATGTGCAAACATCATTATATGATGTGCAAACATCCTTATATGATGTGCATTTTCCCTTATATTATGTGCAAACATCTTTATATGATGTGGTTGTGTCATTATATTATGTGCTTGTAATCTTATATTATGTGGTTCAGTTAACTTCATTATATGATGTCGAAACTTCATTATATGATGTGCTTTCATCGTCGTTATGGTCAATGAACATGATTACGATTAGAATGATTACTGTCTACGTCATAACTGATTCCGATCTGCTACTGCAGAATTAATATACATCCGGATCAAATCTGTAGCTATCGTGTGGAGAATGGTTGAGATGTAAAAATGAAAATACCTTGACATGTTTTTTCCTCGATTTAAGAAGAAAACAATCACACCAGACATTATTGGAAGATTGTCAAATTGTGAATAGTAAAGTTTAGTTTTAATAAATTGGTCTACATTAATGAACATACGAGGTTTGCAA
Source organism: Mytilus edulis (assembly GCA_019925275.1). Lineage (NCBI taxonomy): Eukaryota > Metazoa > Mollusca > Bivalvia > Mytilida > Mytilidae > Mytilus > Mytilus edulis. Next base: position 78,282,539 of record CM034353.1, read on the forward strand.
TAATTGGCATACAGTTATAGTTATTAGATTAAAGAAATGATTCTTTTATGCCATGCTCTATGCTCATTGTATTAGGCTTATATTTGACAATATCTTTATATCTTGCGTTAGCGGCTTTTTTTAAAGAAGTAAATACATGTATTTCCAGTATGTTCATTGTTTTGTAAAGTTTGCTTTGCTGATCATTTTAGCTGTGGAAGTTTGTCTTTATATATCACTTTTCTTAAGAAAGACACAAAAATGGACAAAAAATTGACATTGATAGGGTAATGAACAATATAATGGACCGGTCATTTGCAATCCCCATAAAGAGGGGATAGGAAGAAATAAAGGGAGCCTTTAATTTTGATTTAAAAAAAAAATAAAATGGTGGTATTCAATTGTTTATATTTATAGATTTGGCACAGTAAAATGTTTTTGCAATTTGTTCGTTGTCCGTAAATACTTTGTTGCCAGTCAAAAACTCTTTAGAAATAAGGGCCCAAAACGGCACTTAAAACATGCAATTCTTATGGTTCTTTGATATGTTGAATCTAGCAATATATTTAGATTTCGGATATTGGACAATATAATGAAAATCTTAGACCACATTTATTATGTGTCACAAACCTATGATGTGTCAGATATTGAATAATGAATTAATTCAAATTCAGACCTGTATAAATCTGGAATGGTTATGTCAATACTTGTCCTAACTGTTTAGGGTTCGACCCTCATCGTACCCCCCCCCCCCCCCCCAGTAACTCATCTGTTAAAATCTAAATCCTTATTTTTTAAACAAATAATTTCTTCTAGCAAAGTATGGTTTCAACTGAAACTAGTAATATTGAATGAAGGTGTGATAAATATTAATGAGACCATCACCGGCATATCCAAATTAAATTCCAAGTCGCAAACAACTTCCACACTTGAAGTTCTAGGTCCACTATTGACGTGCTATTTTAAACTTATATAATGCAAAAGGAATTTAATGCGTTTTTTTGTTGTTTTTACGAACAAATGTATTGAGAAAGGTGTGTGTAATTGTTCTATGTTTTTTTTTAAGGGGGGGGGGGGGGTAAAGTTTATGTCTTTGGAATGATTTTGGTTTTTTTTCCTATTTCACGGTAATGACTTGGAAAAAAATTAGAGGAATTCCCATCTTTCCTACCCCGTCCCCAATAACAATGATGGAAATTGAAAATGGCAATAATTATAATTTACTTATTTTTAAATCTGTTCTTATATTATAAAAAGAAGAAGATGTGGTATGATTGCCAATGAGACAACTCTCCACAAGAGACCAAAATGACAAAGAAATTAACAACTAAAGGTAACCGTAAGGTCTTCAACAATAAGCAAAGCCCATACCGCATAGTCAGTATAAAAGGCCCCATGATGACAATGTAAAATAATTCAAACGAGAAAACTGTTTTGTTCAGAAAAGGTTTGTCTATAAATAACTATCAAGATAATAGGCAATAAAACAACAAGACTCATAAGAACCAAAATTGCCCAAAATGGGACGTTATAATTTACCATAGAATATAATCAGACACATTACACTATTATTTTTTTTTAATCTATTGTAGTTTTAAAGATAAACGCAAAATATTAAAAGTCCCCGCCGTAGATCTTCACTTAGAAAAATTGAAAACACAACTCTCTATCTGTCAGAGACCACCAGCTGGCATCAGTAAACAAAAAATAAATACAATATGTTATGCTCATTCAGACACAAATGTAATTAAATTACAGATATTGTGTGTCCAAGCTATGCTTAAGCGGGTGTTTTATCGGATTTATATACACCTTCAAAAATGAGAAGGCTGAATTGCATTGGCTGATGTAATATTTACCAGAACAAACAGTATCAAAGGACTGAAGTACTGAACATCGGATGACCGCAAATTCTCGTGGATGGTCACACGCACTTGTCTAAAAAAAATCGCATCTTAATACCTGAAAGTGAGATTAACTTACAGAGATATATTTTTACTGAGACAAGTTCGTGCTTGGATGATAAATAAATGACAGGGAATTCAACCGCACCGTAATAACTATAATATTGTAGTGATACAAATCAGTATACTCTGGTTTGTTGTTACATATTAAATTAATATTTGTATATAAACAGTAACATGTATACATAGTTTTGATCCAAATGCTATAGCATTCTATTCTACTATTCTAATAATAGTGAAGTGCAAGTGCATGGTGAAAACTCTTCTGTAATAATTCGGATTTTCTAATAGTTTGGATTTATCTAGGCATTCATTTTCCCCGCATAAACGTTCTTGAGATATTCTTCCGCATGCATTAACACAATTGTTCTATACGTGTGCATATATGTAACTTACAAATGTATAAATATATTTCTAACGACCGTCACATTTTCATATTATTAATTTAATATGTTCTAAAAAAAATGTTTTTATGAGTATTACTTCAAGCGACAAAAGAATGTTATTTTGCACTCGATTATGTCTGCGTTTTAATACGATCAGTTACATGTACCAGTCAAAATCGAAAGTCAAATCTTTGTTGCGACAATACATCGGAATGCCCTCACGGTCATTGTGATGTCAACATGAAGTGTGGGCAGGAGAACGTGTACTTCCTTGCTCCAGGACAAACATATTTTTCGACTTTAATGAAAAAACTCTTTTTTTAAAATGATATGTTTGGTTTTTTTTCATATAAAAGCCTCTATAAAACTAATATTGAAAATTTATGTGAACATTATAAACTTTTTCTTTACAAAGATCTCGAAACAGATACTGAGACAGAATTTTACTTGTTACATTCAAACGTTGAATTTCGTAAACTTATAACTAAATTTAGAATATGTGATCATAGTCTGGAACTTGAATTAGGCAGATATAAAAAAAAAGAACCACGAAATCTTGGATTATGTAATGTTTGCCCTATTAAAGATATAATAGATGATGAATATCACTTCTTCTTTCATTGCGAAATGAATAAAAGCTTAAGAAATAATTACTTCTCTGAAATCGCTTTTCAAATTCTGACTTTACGAGTTGCACTAATAAAAAAAAGCTACAATATAATTATACTCAATCCATCAAATTTTCAACAGGTAAAAGGTTTAGGTTTTTTTTTAAAAACAGTCAATGAAACTGAGGACAGGGGACTCTTGATTTACCATGGTTAAACGTTTTGTGGTTTATTGATATGTTGTAATTTGTATTTTGACTTGTCACTATATTTTATAATTGCAACAATTGAGATATGTATATACATATCTATTATATGTATGAGTGTATGTTAGTTTTTTGGTTTTTTGTTTTGTTTTAGTTTGTCACAAACATGTTGATTTGTTTATATGACAATAAAGATTATTTATTTATTATATACCTATATGGAGTTATTTTCTTTCAGAACGACAGGTCATTCTTTTTCAGAATCAACCCGGACGATACCATGTTGTCCCAAGTCAGGAGCCTCTGGCCTTTGTTAGTCTTGTATTATTTTAATTTTAGTTTCTTGTGTACAATTTGGAAATTAGTATGGCGTTCATTATCACTGGACTAGTATATATTTGTTTAGGGGCCAGCTGAAGGACGCCTCCGGGTGCGGGAATTTCTCGCTACATTGAAGACCTGTTGGTGACCCTCTGCTGTTGTTTTTTATTTGGTCGGGTTGTTGTCTCTTTGACACATTCCCCATTTCCATTCTCAATTTTATTCAATGATATATGCTCCAAGGGATAAAATAATGACCTGTGTGAGGTCATTATTTTCCTTGATAAACATGCAATCTATGATTTACTTCAAAACTTTATTCGTCTAATAGTTTTCTTGTTGCCGATTTGGAAATTTATTTTTTAAAGTTCAATCACAGATAGGTGTAAAAGAAACCGTCATTGTAGTCCCGCATTTTAATTTTAGAAACAAATAACGTGAAGTCATGAAGTTTTGTTAATTTATCGCTACAATAAAGAAACATTATCATATATGTCAGATGAATTTTAATGTAGATTTTCATAAAATAAATCCAGATTTAACATATTCGTGTGTAAGATTTTGAAAATCTTATTGAGTCAAACTGAATAGGTTGATTGATTTTTGGTTGCTTGCTTAAAGTCCAGTTGCAAATATTTCATGTATGTTCAGAACGATACACACTGAATAGGAAATCATACTGTGACCTACATGTATTTATATTCGTCTTCGTGTCAGTTCTTAACTTTTTTAAATTTATGTATAATACCTTTTACTCTATCAAATGATCAACTAATAAGATAATCTTATATTCTATTGAATAACATTAACGTAACTCACGAAAGGGTCGGATGCGGAGGGTATATAATTATATCCTGATTATCTTTTAATAAAATGTATTGCTATTCAAAAGACAATCTTTCTGAATTTTTCATTCGATTCAAGTAAAATTGTAAAAAAAATAACCACTTTTCCGCGAAAGAAATAACATAACAAATGGAAAAAAAACATACCCCCTCCCCCTTTTCCATAAGCTAAGTGGTACAATAAATTACTAACAATGTGTTTTGTAATTGTCATACACCGTTATCGGATGGTAACAATACATTTGTATCTTACTTCATGCAGTTATAGTAATATTTTTACTGTGTATGGATAATAATTTTTAAAAGGTTTCTATCTAAATTATTTAGTGAGTTTTATTTCACATTCTAAATGAGCCGCAGGGCGTATTAAAACCTGAACGCATTATAAAGGAATATCCCACTTAAGTGTTGTCGGTAAAATAGGATACTAAATTTTACAAATCTTTATAAAATTAATATTTTTTGACGGTATATAAGTCAGATAATGCATATTTTAAGGTTTTTCTTGTCGTAGAACACACCTCGGGGTGTTCTACGACAGGAAAAACCTTAAAATATGCATTATCTATAACTTATTGTTTTATTTTTTCTCTTATTTTCAATGGAAACAATTATTTTGATTCCCTCCTGAAAAAGATAAAATATCTTTCAAGAAACTTGGATTCAAACATTTACAAAACAAAAATGCCCCCCTTTCCCCCGGAATCACCTCAAAAACATCAATGGTCAGTATGTTAGCCCTGTTTACGTAGTTGTATATCTGAACGGCTTTCCTTTTATATTACGGGTAACTGTCTAGTGGCGGTGCTTTCATGGTAGAATGTTAGCCTCTAGTGTTGCTGGTCGTAGGTTCGAATTCCGGCCGGTTCAAAACCAAAGAATTTAAAATCGGTATTTGCTGCTTCCCTGGTAAATTAAGGAGTTAAATCAAAGACTTGTTCAGCTCGGAATCAGAATAATCTGTCCGGGTAACACCGTAAGGTAAAATGGATTTCTGCGAAGTAGCATGTTAAAAATCTGACTCAGGGTGTCGGTCTATTACAAAACAGGGTTAATATTCATTTCACATTAGTATGTTCCCGTACGAATATGCACCTGTCCCAAGCCAGGAGCCTGTAATTCAGTGGTTATCGTCCGTTGATGTGTTACATACCGGTATTTGTTCTTCTTTCAGTTTTGTACATAAATTATGCCGTTAGTTTTCTCGTTTGAATTGTTTAACATTTGTCATTTCGGGTCCTTTTATAGCTGATTATGCTGTATGGGCTTTGCTCAATGTTGAAGGCCGTGCGGTGACCTATAGTTGTTAATTCCTGCGTCATTTTGGTCTTGTGTAGAGTTGTCTCATTGACAATCATACCACATAGTCTTTTATATATCAATTTTCCGCTGGACGTCAAGCATACATTCATAATCATGTATGTAAGTGTGTAATAAATGCATGAAAACATAATAAAAAGATGCAAGCAAATGTCATGCACCGAGTTGAAGGTCATCCCATATCTCCTTTCTTTTATCTTTTTTTTTGGGGGGGGGGGGGGGGCTCAGTGGCCGAGTGGTCAAAGTTTCTAGCCTGTCAACACTTACATGTAGGTTGTGCGTTCGAATCCCACACGTGGCATGTAAGTTCGATTCCAATCTCAATTCAATGGAATTTTTAGTTTTTCCTACCGAAAATCAGTGTTTCTTTCCGTGGATTTCGGCTTTCTCCATCAATACATCAATATAAACTCACTGCCACGAATTAGCATGAACGTATTGAAAGTGGCGTTAAAGAGCAATGAATCAACAAATTAATCAACCAATCATCCATACCGGTATAATAATATATGCAAGAGAGGATAATTTTGTAGCTATCGTTATAAAATATTTTTAAAATTGACTTTGAGTTCATTGGTGTCTTTTGAAATGAATAGAAATAGGAAAATATGATATGAGTGCCAATAAGACAACTCTACATCTAAGTCATAATGTGTAAAAAGTAAACAACTATAATAGGTTAAATTACGGCCTTCAATACGGAGCTTTTACTCAAACCGAACAGCAAGCTATAAATAAGAGCAACACAATCTGTTTTATAAAATTTCGCTGCTGCCGGTAAATTCTTCAATTAGTTCCTGCATTAATTGATCTTAATCTTCCGCCGAAATGTTTGAAACGGTATTTTTTTTTTATTAAAATGCTACTTTGTCTCACTTTATCTTAAAAATGCACTTTCGCTTAAAAGATTAAAGATCTATTTCTAAAACGCAATAAGTTAACTGTATGCTCATTGTTGTAGATCCCGTATATTCATTATTGTAGACCCATCGATTAAAATTCATAATTTGACAATTTTCCATCAATATTTGGTGTGATTTTTTCATCTTAAATCGAGGAACAAACATGTCAAGCTTTTTCTCTGTTTAAATAACTTCAGATTTGATCCGGATTTATATTAATTCTACAGAAACAGATCGGAATCAGTTATGACGTAGACAGTTATCATTCTAATCGTAATCATGTTCATTGACCATAACGACGATGAAACCACATGATATAATGATATTTCGACATCATATAATGAAGTTAACAGAACCACATGATATAAGTTTACAAGCACATGATATAATGACACAACCACATCATATAAAGATGTTTGCACATAAGACAAGGGAGAATGCACATCATATAAGGATATTTGCACATCATATAAGTATATTTGCACATCATATAAGGACATTTGCACATCATATAAGAACATTTGCACATCATATAAGTACATTTGTACATCATATAAGTACATTTGCACATCATATAAGTACATTTGCACATCATATAAGTACATTTGCACATCATATAAGTATGTAGGCACATCATATAAGTATGTATGTACATCATATAAGTATGTGTGCACATCATATAAGTGTAATTGCACATCATATAAAGATGTTTGGACACCATATAAGGATGTTTGGACATCATATAAAGATACTTGCTCATACTATAAGCATACTTGCACGTCATATAAAAGTGTTTGCACATCATATATTGATAAGTGTACATCATATAATGTAAGTGTACATCATATAATGACAAGTGCACATCATATAAAGGTAAATGCACATCATATAATGAAAAATGGTCATAACAAGACAGTTTTGGCGTTCCATATATAATAATAGTAAACTATTTCTTTTCTGTTTTTAGTGATTTTCGATTTGTGTTAGGCTCTAGATCAATTGATGTAAAATATTAGTATAGAAATTATTCTATATGTTACTTGCATCATCTAAATTCTTAATTTGAAGATTATATAATTGATTGAAAACTTGGAGATTGAATTATGTCGATCTACATATTAAAGACATCTTGTCATTTGATCTATGGATAGGTAGTTAAGCAGAGGTTTGATTTCTGAAGACAGAATGTTTGAATACATTTAAAAGCGCTTGAATTGGTTTCATTACTATTTTTATTATGGAAACTCATTATTAATTACCGATTTGTTGTTGGATGCTAATGCAAAACATGCAGTGGCAACTTGTTCATAATTATTAACGATGAAAACAAATGAAACATTATACTAATTTAAATAAGTTCTGCTAATTCTGACAAGAGGGAACTTCTGATTTGATATGACAGACAGACAATTCCCCTAAAATAGTTAACCTACGGACCCCTAATAATCGGTGTTTGTACATGCAATGAGCACGGCACACTTTCAACATAGAAGCAGCCTATGTGTTGATTGTGATGATTTTTTTTTCTTCTCTATCCAACTGTCAATATAATTCTTTGGCAGACAAAATTTATTCCTTTTGAGACCTCCCTCTTTTGAATTCTATCTATGTTCATTTTGCATTATTCATCTCATGATCATTGTCTCAAGAAACAGCTTTATTGTGCAGCAGAGGCACCAACAATCAATAATACGCCGAAAATTTAATTTCCTATTGCAACTAATTCAGACAAAGTTGACCTTAGGTGAATTAGGCTATCATTGGTATGTCCCTTTTGTTAAAAAAAAAACCCTCTAAATATGTATGCATCCTTGACTTTTAAAATCTTTAGGTTTGAGCGTTACTAATCGAGTTAAAAACCAGAAAAGGGCCTGGTACGCATTAAATTCATAAAGTGTTATTTAATTTATTTTGCGAAGTGTTCGCATTGTTTGGCGGTATTCAGGATTTTTAGTAAAAATGACTTCATTTACCTGCGAAAAATAAGTGATGCTCGTTTGGTTTAGCGATATGCGTAAACAAGAGGCAACGTCTTATTGGAAGGGGTGCTAAACCCGATTTCCCATATAAGGAAAAAATAAATTATGTTCTCCTACATGTATCAAACCCTCTCAATCAGTCTTTTGGCCCGTAGGGGGTCAGTTTCTTACGAAATGTCCTATCCTCCCTAACCTTATTATTTCTAATAGTTGGGAGGGGAGGGTCGTGCTTTAGATTATCATGCGTAGTTCTGTAGTGAGTTTATTTGTAGTTATGCTTATTTATATGCCTTTCAAAGGCGAATGCATCATGGACCGCTATTATCCCGTCTGTCCAGCGTGATCTCAAGTATGCCTTCTTACAAACCTTTACATATATTTCAAAATTGTGTTCCTGAAAATCTGTTTACTTAAGTGTGATTTCATTTTTTTTTATCCAAGGTATGTGCTCATAACTAAATAAATAAATTCAGAATGCATCAAACTTGAAAGAACTGTAAAATAACATTACATACCCCCTTACGTAACAGATGTAAAAAAAACATGCACAATTTTGTTTTAAAGAATTCGAATATGTTAATTTACAGTCGCTTTGCATGTGCATATCGAATTTAACATACATAGAGAGAACAGAATATGAAAACAATTGTACGACGAGTGAGATAAAATTGAGAATGGAAATGGGGAATGTGCCAAAGAGACAACAACCCGACCATAGAAAAAAACAACAGCAGAAGGTCACCAACAGGTCTTCAATGTAGCGAGAAATTCCCGCACCCGGAGGCGTCCTTCAGCTGGCCCCTAAACAAATATATACTAGTTCAGTGATAATGAACGCCATACTAATTTCCAAATTGTACACAAGAAACTAAAATTAAAATAATACAAGACTAACAAAGGCCAGAGGCTCCTGACTTGGGACAGGCGCAAAAATCCGGCGGGGTTAAACATGTTTGTGAGATCTCAACCCTCCCCCTATACCTCTAGCCAATGTAGAAAAGTAAACGCATAACAATACGCAAATTAAAATTCAGTTCAAGAGAAGTCCGAGTCTGATGTCAGAAGATGTAACCAAAGAAAATAAACAAAATGACAATAATACATAAATAACAACAGACTACTAGCAGTTAAGTGACATGCCAGCTACAGACTTCAATTTAACTGACTGAAAGATTATGATTTCATCATATGAACATCAGGCACAATCCTTCCCGTTAGGGGTTTAGTATCATACCATCATAACATATATGAGAAGAACATAACCTGTGTCATGCCAACAACTGGTTTTTGAATAAATGTGTTTAGTTCCGATGCAAAGACCCTATAAGTGAATCAATATTAACGCCAAAATATGCAATCTTTTATGACCTGACAACAGTATCGTAACTATATCCCTTCTTAATAAGTCTATTCAAAGGTTTTGTTAGTTTTTTAAGGGTAAATACTGACACCTTTGTGCTTTATAAAGAATATTTCCATAAAAAATTGGATGTGAAATACCTGAACGTATAAGAAGTCTGCATGTTGAGCTATATTTACTAATGATGTCCTTATACCGATGATAAAATTTAGTAAATGTTTTGACTAGTTTGTGATATCGAAAATCCTGGTGTAATAATTTTTCAGTAATACATAAATTTCTCTCGTTAAAATCTAAAACATTGTTACATACACGAGCGAATCGTACAAGTTGAGATATATAAACACCGTAAGATGGTGACAAGGGAACGTCACCATCTAAAAATGGATAATTAACGATAGGAAATGAAAAATCATCTCTTTTATCATAAATTTTAGTATTCAGCTTTCCGTTAGTGATATAGATATCAAGATCGAGAAAAGGGCAGTGGTCATTGTTAGTATTAGCTTTATTTAAAGTAAGTTCAACAGGATAAATTTCTTTAATATACATACTGAAGTCGTCATTATTGAGAGCCATAATATAATCCAAATATCTAAAAGTATTATTAAATTTGTTTATCAGATGTTCTTTCGATGGGTCTTTACTTATTTTTGTCATAAATTGTAACTCATAGCAATACAAAAACAGGTCCGCAATAAATGGTGCACAGTTAGTCTCCATTGGAATTCCGATAATCTGACGATATACGGAATCCCCAAAGCGAACAACATTTTTATTTAAATATAGCTTGCTACATGTATATAAGCTGATCAAAATTTGAAATAATACAATACTTTTTGTTTTTCAGCTGCTAAGAATATAGTAGACACTTATGTACAAGGCTCAAAAGATGGGCAAGGCGTGTGGAGGTACGACGATGGCTCACAAATTACATTTATACAATGGGGATCCACCGAACCCGGAAATGGCGCTTCTAATATACATTTAAATCTTTGGAAAAATCATGGATATCGCTTCCATGACGTAACAGGAAACAGCCAATTTTGCTTTGTTTGTGAAATAAACATGAAGTAGATTAGTTCATTATATGACTAACTTTCTGATTTGTTGATTAACGTTCCTCATACCCGATCCATAAATGTTGATTTCAGATGAACTTTGACATTTGTTTGCTGTTCGGCAAAGCTTATTCATGTGATAATATTAAGCATTGAATTTTTAAAACTTTTCATATGAAAACTATTTGATAAAATAACTTAGGAATATAATGCAAACATTGCAATATTTATTGAAAAACTGATCGAAGAACTCAAATAGAGAAAAATATTCCACAAGTGACCGAACAACACATTAATTCACGAATTCATATACATTTCCATTTATACTGACTATACCTTACAACAAAATTATTTTCATTTATCTATGTACAGTTGTTCAAGATTATGGTTGCTTTTTCTGAAATTGTTTAAAATCTTACTCCTAATTTTATTGATGTTGTATTTACGTTGTGTCATAGATCAAATGTAATATTTCAGTTTACATTCACTTGTGTTAATATGTCTTTTGATTGAGTTAACCATTTCACATGATTAATATTTTATAGTGCATCTTTTTATGTTGTGATGTTACACTATTGTTTCAGATAAGGGCGAGGGTTGGTACCTGTTAAAAAGTTTAAACCCGCAGCATTTGTTTGCACCTGTCATAAATCTGATGTATAGTAGTTGTCTTCTGTCTGGTTCATAAGTGTTTCTCGTGTCTCGTTTTTTATATAGATTAGACCGTTGTTTTTCCCGTTTGAATGGGTTTTTTTCACTAGTAAAAGACGTTGGCCCCTTTAAAGCTTGCAGTTCTTTGTGAGTCAAAGTTGCATGTTAAAGACCGTACAGGATTTACCTTTACAAATTGTAACATGAATGAGAGTTGTCTCATTGGCACGCATACCACATCATTGGTAAAAATGTCAAAAATTGGGGCTCAACAGTCAACCATGTGTTGTAATCTTAATAACTATAGAAACAAACAAATAGTTAATCAAAGAATAACAAAATGACATTTAAGACAGACAGCTAGATACCAGAAACATACTATGTATACACATGCCAGAGTCTGAGCTTGATTTGCTATATGATATAAAAACTAAACTGACGAAAAAAGGTCATTTATTCAAAATCATAAAATGCAAAAAATACATTTTGCAAATAAAACATTAGACATAAAAGTTCATATTTAATATGAAATAATAATACATAATTAATACGAAATTACATCAACTAATATCATATCAATTGAATAAATGACAAAGAATAGCAAAGGTGGGGAGAAAAATCTGCCACCAATCCACTCTTAGGCTGAAAGAGTGGATCCGAAATCCACTATAAGGCTGAAAGAGTGGATCCGAAATCCACTATAAGGCTGAAAGAGTGGACCCCCCACCCGAGGACTCTGGCGACGTGAATACAATTTATATATGACTTGAAAAAATTTATAAGCATGACAGTCACATACATGTTCACCAAACAAATATCATTTTATTATGTAAAACGTTTCCACATTTAGCAGAAATATTAAAACTTCATAATAACATATACCAAGATATTACTTTTCAATTTTCTCTTACTGGTAAAAAATGAATAAAGGTGTAAATTTTATTCCGGTCAGGATCACAGCAATAAAATTACAATAGAATCGTCGTTAAGTATGTTCCAGAATTCATATTTCTTCGTACATCCAGACATTTAAGAATAGAATCCTCTATATAATTTAGTACAAACAACTAGTACATTAATTAATCGAAACTGTATCTTTAATCTAAAAAATTCAAACAAAACTAAAGTACTTTTTACGAAGCCCTGGATCCTTTCTAAAACGAAGCTTTGTATCTGACTATTTCTGTATGGAATCATGAGCAAATGATTCTCATACTACACTTGACATTTTTCAATCGAAATTGTATAAATATAAAAAAGAAGATGTGGTATGATTGCCAATGAGACAGTTCACCACAAGAAACCAAAATGACACAGAAATTAACCACTATAGGTCACCGCACGGCCTTCAACAATGAACAAAGCCCATACCGCATAGTCAGCTTTAAAAGGCCCAAAGATGACCATGTAAAACAATTTAAACGAGAAAACTAACGGCCTTATTCATATAAAAAATGAACGAAAAACAAAATGTAACACATATACCAACGAAACTACTGAACTACAGGCTCCTAACTTGGGACAGGCACATACATACATAATGTGGCGGTGTGAAGTTCATAGGGAAAAAGTTTTAAATTGAAATTAGCAAATAAGTATCTAATGTAAACCTTTTTTTTTTTTTTTTTAACTCTCAGTTATATTTGTTGTGATCCGAATTGATAGAGACTATAGAAATAGTTTTCGTAATACATTTAAAAGGTTTATATTGTATGGTAGTAAATAAAGTTGTAAAATGAAAAATATAATATTGTTTCATATAATTAAACTGTACCTTAATTGCGATGAAAGTTAAAAGATGTAAGTTTAACCGAGAAAATATTTATATCTTTTGACACATACGTTAAACATTAAACCAAACATGCCAAAAGAAAAGAAAGAAAAAAACAATTTAGTAAATAATAACCAGTTAAGTTAAATATAAAACTTTGGTTTGTGATGGATTTACCTCTAAAGACCATAACATTTAGTACAACAATGGAATAAACCATCAAGTCTTTTTATATATATAATTTGAATAATTAATATGAATTAGATAGGCAACATTAAAAACCATATCATGATTTACGAACAATGCATGTATACAAACAGGCCATAAAATTAAAACACAATTTAAAGGTAGCCTATCGAATGATCGCATTGACAGTCTGAACAATGTGTAAAGACAGCACCGGCAAGATGACGGCAATAAAGACACAATCGTATGAAATAAATATCATAAACGTTTTAGCAGGCAATACTGACCCAAAACAAGATACGGCGAAATTGTGAGAAATAAAGATAATAACCGTTTTGCAGGCAATGCTGACCCAAACAAGACAGTTGTAATTATAAGAAATAAAAATCATAAAATGTTTTGGCAGGCAATGCTGACCCAAAACAAGACAGTTGTAATTATAAGAAATAAAAATCATAAAATGTTTTGGCAGGCAATGCTGACCCAAAACAAGACAGTTGTAATTATAAGAAATAAAAATCATAAAATGTTTTGGCAGGCAATGCTGGCCCAAAACAAGACAGTTGTAATTATTAGAAATAAAAATCATAAAATGTTTTGGCAGGCAATGCTGGCCCAAAACAAGACAGTTGTAATTATAAGAAATAAAAATCATAAACTGTTTTGGCAGGCAATGCTGACCCAAAACAAGACAGTTGTTATTGTATGCAATAAAGATCATAAATGTTTTGTCGGGTAATACTGACCCGCAACAGCTAAAGTATAAAGTTCTGATATTAAATTTATTCTTTTAAGCTGTAAAAATCAATAAACGCATATGCCTTCAATCCTTGAATCACGGATATTATTAGGACCATTCCATCCAAGAACTGCGGCAGAAGTCTTTATTTGATTTATTTTCCTTCCTCTAAAACTAAGTGCTGTATTTTAGTTGCGAGAGTCCTTGACAATTAACGACATAGTCAACTTTAAAGAGATGATGGAATAACAATAGGTGCTTTGATCTTTCATTGTAACTTGGGTCCAGTTGTGTATCAAAATGCTGATCGAAGTCGTATTTTGTAAATTTGAAAAACAGTCAGATTAGGCTTCGGTTAGTCATGTTGATACGACTCGCACTTGTGGATCAAAATTCTAATCTCGAAATTAGGTATGTGTCATTAATGTCAGCGAAACAGCAACCCATCAATATTCGTTTTGTTTGTATTATCGGAACTATGGCATACCGCTGACAAATGAAAGCATATGGAAGTTGTTGATGTCACGCTTTATTGCACATTTCCTTCAATGGGGAAAGTTCTTTCGTAGATGGATGCCATACTGAGCGCTCTTGTCCATAGTTAAAGCATGAAATAAATAAAATAAGAATATAAATAATGGAGAAAATTAAATTCCTATTAAAAAACAAACTTGATCTTACTTAAGGACCACAAACATAACACATGTTAAGGAATAATATGCGATAATTAAATTATCATAGTTGCTCTTCTTTAAATTAATAATCAACCATTAAACAGAAAAGATGTTTTTATCATGTATTAAATGAAGAGTATGAACTTTAAAATATCATCAGTATATATATATGTCTTGTCCAATGTTATTTTTATTAATAAATCCACCCAATCCTATACCTTTTAGCTTATAATATAAGAAATGTATTAGGTTTTTTAGCCTTCTTATATAACTAACAAATTAAGACCGTGGGACCATACGGTCTAACAAATGTCTTATAGAAGCAATAATAAGTATCATAATCCGTACTTCACCAGCATAACTGTAAGACGTTACCGCATCCGTTTTAACTTTTATATGGTTTTATATGAGCAAGCTGTCGCCATTATCACGAAGACCAATCAATAATATAAATGGCAGTATATTGACAGGGAGAAACAGATAAATAGTGAATATAGTTGTAAATTATACTATAAATTAGAATTCAGTCGAAAATAACACCTTGATGATCGAGATTGTTTAGTCTGCATAGTGGGTAAATAGTTTCGTGAAATCGGTAAAAAGAGCAACGTGCAAGATTTTTTTTATTCCGTTCTGTGTATTTTTTTGTGGACCAATAGTCTAATAAGAGAGAGCCCGCTGCCCTTCGGAAATTTGTAATGATTCTCGTTACTGACTTTACAAATGGTGTACTCTTAAACTTAAGATTGTAGAGAGACATGATTACATAGGCGGATCCAGGGGGGGGGGGGCCTGGGGTGCCCGGCCCCCCCCCTTTCGTGGGAAAAATTCGTTGATTATATAGGGAATCATTGAAGCATGACTGGAGCGGGCCCCCCCTTAGGTCAGTCAGCGGGCCCCCCCTTAGGAAAAGTTCTGGATCCGCCACTGGATTATGTTTTATTGTATGGCATTGGATCTGTCAGCTGTCATGCATGTTGTTGAAGGAAGTTTAGGATTATTAATTAACCAATTTTAAGCATTGTACAAATATACTTCCCCAATTCAAATGCATTGATCTTCAAAAAAGGGGGAGTTCCAACCTCCTGAACCCTCCCTCTGGATCCACCACTGCCACTGGTATATATGTATATTCATGATATCTTTTAAAATTGTATTGTTAATAAGGGTAATTTACAAAATGTAGGCTACACAACTGAGTATATAATACCAGAACTCCATTACTAGAGGAGTCTGCAAGCTGTGTTATATATAGTCCGCAGGCAATTAGGTCACATTGTCCCAGCCTATTCACAGTGGAAATCATTGTACAATTTACATGATGTAGGTGGCCCTCCAAAATCTTGTTTTGCTACTTATGAATCATGGGTTTAAAATATTACCATAAAACAGACAGTTACTAAATAGTCTCTCTCAGTTTTAAGCTCACCTTTCCTAAAAAAAACATGGGTGCCAAAGCTAAATACATGTATAGAACATAGGGGTAAAATGTAGTTTTGGGATTATATCTGAAAATTAAAGCATTTAGAGCAAATCTGACATGGCGTAAAAATGTTTATTAGCTGTACATCTATCACTAATCAGCCCTGAAATTTTCAGACAAACCTGTCAACTGATTGTTGGGTTG
Organism: Mytilus edulis; assembly: GCA_019925275.1. Lineage (NCBI taxonomy): Eukaryota > Metazoa > Mollusca > Bivalvia > Mytilida > Mytilidae > Mytilus > Mytilus edulis. The sequence goes on from CM034353.1 coordinate 78,299,118, forward strand.
CTGCCACTATATTAGTAATTTTAGGGAACATTTGCAGTTTTTGGTTATTTTCTTGAATATTATTATAGATAACGATTAACTGTTCACAGCAAAAATGTTCAGCAAAGTAAGATCTACAAATAAGTCAATATGACCAAAATTGTGAATTTATCCCTTAAGGAGTTATTGGCCTTTAAATATAAAAAAGAAGATGTGGTATGATTGCCAATGAGACAACTATCCACAAAAGACCAAAATGACACAAACATTAACAACTATAGGTCACCGTACGGCCTTCAACAATGAGCAAAGCCCATACCGCATAGTCAGCTATAAAAGGCCCCGATAAGACAATATAAAACAATTCAAACGAGAAAACTAAAAGCCATTTTACACAGTTTGTTCATTATGTTTGTTAGCTTTCAAAAATCTTCTCTGAAACTACTGAACAAGTTGCAGGCAAACTTATTCTAAATGATCCTAAGTGTTTAATTTTGTGTTTTGTAAAAAAAAACATGGCCACCATGGCTAAAAATAAAATAGAACATTAGCGGATCCAGGGGGGGGGGGGTTCCAGGGGTTGAAACCCCCCTTTTCTTTTGGCTGATCAATGCATTTGAATGGGGACATATAGCTGGAACCCCCCTTTTATCCTGGGTTTGGAACCCCCCCTTTTTAAAATGGCTGGATCCACCACTGTAGAACATAGGTAACAAGAATGTGTCCTCAGTACACGAATGCCCCACTCGCACTATCATTTTCTATGTTCAGTGGACCGTGAAATTGGGGTAAAATCTCTAATTTGGCATTAAAATTAGAAAGATCATATCATAGTAAACACGTGTACCAAGTTTGAAGTCGATTGGACTTCAACTTCATCAAAAACTACCTCGACCAAAAACTTTAACCTGAAGCGGGACAGACAGACGAACGAACGGACGGACGGACGGACGGACAGACGGACGAACGAACGAATGGACGCACAGACCAGAAAACATAATGCCCCTCTACTATCGTAGGTGGGGCATAAAAATGCAGTTTTTGTCTTATGTTTCAAAAACTGAAGCGTTTGGAGCAAATATGTTATCAAAATTCAATTGTTCATTAGGTCAAGATTTATCAACCCTGAAATTTTCAGATGAATGGAACAACCAATTGTTGTGTTGCTGCCACTACATGTATATAGTAAATTTTGGGAAAAATTGCTGTTTTTGGTTATTTTCTTGAATATTATTATAGATAAAGACTATAAACAGCAAAAATGTTTAGCAAAGTTAAAAGAACAAAATTGTCAATTGACCACTTAAGGAGTTATTGCCCTTTAAAGACAATTTTGCACAATTTGTTCATCATATAAAATTAAAGATGTGGTGTAATTTCCAATGTGACAACTCTTCACAAAAGATCAAATGACACAGACATAAACAACTATAGGTCACCATAAAGCCTTCAACAATGAGCAAACCCCATACTACATAGTCAGCTTTAAAAGGCCCAGAAATGTCAAATGTAAAACAATTAAAACGAGAAAACTAACGGCCTTATTAATTTACAAGTAAATGAACGAAAAACAAATATGTAACACAGCAACAAACAAGAACCACTGAATTGCAGGCTCCTGACTTGGGACAGGCACATACATACATGATGTGACAGGGTTAAACATGTTAGCGAGATCCCAACCCTCCCTAACATAGGACAGTGGTGTAATAGTACAACATTGAAACGAACAATAAAAATCAGTTGAAAAAGGCTTAACTCATCAGATGGATACAAATAGAAATATACCTAACAAAAACATAGTGAAAGTGGCTGGGCACTTATACATCCCAACAAGAAAAAGACCATAAGTACAGATCTGAGAGTACTCACAGTTACTGACAGCTAGTTCAAAGCCATTAACAATTAATAAAAAAAATCATGCATCTAAGACTAAATTATCAATCATTACACATCCAACATCACATGGATTTAGTGTAAAGACGTCATAAACAGTCAGAGAAAAAGATGACCTTGTGCTATGCTAAGATAAGGTATCAACAGATTGTAGATCCATGAATGTGCATATATGTATATTATATATAACAATAATATTTAGTTTGCTTTTAGTTTACTGATAACAAAATCAATATTAATACCAATTCTTTTAGAATAAGTTTGCTAACTTTAAATAATCTTAATATTCCTCTGAAATTACTGAACAAATTTCAACCTAACTTGAGGTGAATTATAATTAGGGTATCTCCAATAAAGTTTATGTTTTATTTTCTGTTTTCCCGAGAGAAAAAAACATGGCCACCATGGCTAAAAATAGAATATAGGGTAGAATGCAGTTTTTGGCTAAATAATTAATTATTTCAAAAACTAAAGCATTAAGAGCAAATCAGAGAAGGAGTTAAAGTATAATTCATTAGGTCAAGGTCTACCCGCCCTGAAATTATCATCAGGGTAACAGATGTTTAGGTTATTGCCCCTGAATTGATCATTTAAGGAAAATTTGCAGTTTTCAATTATTATCTGGAATATTATTATAGATAAAGATATTAAACTGTAAACAGCAAAAATGTTAAGCAAAGTAAGATCTGCAAATAAGTCTTCTGAACTAAATGTTCAATTTACCCTTAAGGAGTAATTGCCTTTTAAATTCCATTCTCAATTTTATTATTTACAATTTGTTCTCTTAAATATTAAAAAATCTTCTCCTTTGAAATTGCTGAATTAAAATCCGCCAAACTTAGGCTGAATGAGCTTTAGAGTATCTAGTATAAATTTTGTATTCTATTTCCTAGCATATAAAAAACAGCCCTATGGCTAAAAGGAAACTAAGGGGTAAAATGCATTTTTAATTTGAAAAGCAAAAATAATAATTGATGAAGATTTAAGCAAAAAATTACAGTTGAGAGCCTCTTGTTCATTAATTACAATGTATGTATTATATGTTCATTAGAATCTGTCATTTTATTAGTGTTTTATAAGCATCCGCTTTTAATTTGCACATTTCCAATTCAATGGACCATGTTTTATCTTTATAAACGTTCGATGTGACTGTGTCACTGTGGTCCAATTAATTCACTGTGTGCTATGCATAAATTATCAAGACCCAGAATTGCAAAAAAAATATTGCTACATGTCATTTTCAATAGCTTTTTTCCCTACTGAGGACTGTCTATAAAGCATGATGAATTTATGTTTTTCCTTTTTTTTTTTTTAGATAAAATGCCTTTGTTTAGGAAAAGAGGCAGACCTTATGCCCATGTTACATATGAAAGAGGTAAAAGGAAATTAAAGAAAGGTGTTCAGGTCATAAAAAAAAATCAAACAGGAAACAAAACCTGCATCTGGACTCTAGCTTGCTTCCAAATTTTCAGGAAATGACCTAAATTCAGATCCTCCTTGTTCAAGTTCAGTGCTTTGTATAGAATATTGCCATAAAATATTGGATGTGAAATACCTGAAAGTATAAGATGTCTACATGTTGATCTTTAATTACGAATGATGTTCTTGTACTATGATAACATTTTGTAAATGTTTTGACTTGTTTGTGATATCAAGAACTTTGTAATAATTTTCAATAATTCAGAGATTAATTTTTTTTTCATTAAAATCAAATATTTTGTTACAATACATACAGGAGCAAATCAAACAAGTTGAAATATATGTATAAACACAATAAGATGTTGACAGATTGTTTCTGAATGTTTCTTATTTATTTCTTGAATAAATTCCAGTAGTACATTGTGTACTAGTACTGCTTTTTTCAAAGATAATATTGTAATGGTTTGGGAAAAAAATCCCTCTTAACTATTGAAAGTTAGATAACTATTCACATACATGAATGAATGTTTATTTTTTAGGTACAGATGCCCTTAAAGTTTTTGATGAAGTAAAGAGCAAGATACTATCCCATCCGGCAGTGATACCTTCATGACACTGTATGATTAATTTGACAAAGAATAACAATAGGACACCAACAGTTCACATATGAGAAGATGTTTTAGGGTAAACCACATACTGTGTAGGATTTAATAATGTCCCCTATGAAATGATGTCCAGAGGACATTATTTCATAGTAAATACATGGACAATATTTACTTATTTAGATGTGTCCTGGACACAATTTCCTATGAAAATATGTCCTTGGGTATGAAAAAGTGTCTATGAACATGGACATTATTTAATACTATAATTCTGTACAGGTGGACACTTTTTTCAGGACATTATATCCATCAGGACATTTTTTTGATATGATCAAAATATTAAATGATGTCCATTGCCTTGTTATTACTGGACATATTTTAACTTTAATACAGTGTTACCGTGACAGAGAGTTGTCTCATTGACACTCATATCTTCCTTATCTTCCTATTTATACTTTTAATATATATATACATGTGTGATGATTTAAATTGAAATAAAAAAGTGACAGATGCTGTTCAGTATTATTTTCCTTGAAGGACACAATTAAATAACAATTACTACAAAGAATTGTCCTGTAGGTGGACCATATTTCATAACTGTTGCTGTAAAATGCTGTATACGATGGGACAACATTCCATGGCAATGGACAGTGTTTAATACCAAAATTCTATATTTTCTATTGCCTTCTTCACATAATAAATATAGTATAGTTCTTCACATTTGATTTTATACTTTACACTCTTCTTCCTTTTTGTTCTTATCATTAGCTGGGTATTTCTTAAAACTTTAATTTCTCTCTATTTACTTCCATCCTTAATTTTTTGTTTACATATGTATATTAATCAATTTCTAATCAATCCTTCAGATTTTTATTAATATTCAAGTGTAATAAAACTTTTTAATGGCCTTTGTATTACTTCCCTTGGAGGACACAATTTAATAGTGACTACTATGACAACTTGTCCTGTAGGTGAACACTTTTTCATAACTTTTGCAGTAAAATTCTGTCCAGTTGAGGGACAATATTTCATGGCAATGGACATTATTAAATACCAAAATTCTATGAAAAATTGTCCACATGGACACTATTATGTCTTACAACTGTGCAGAAATTATTTAAATAATTTGAAAAAAAATATTAAGCAAAATTTTTAAAATATCGTTGGGCTTTAAATGACACAGAATTAACCACTATATGTCACTGTAAGCCTTCAACAAAGAACAAAACCAACACCACATAGTCAGCTATAAAAAGCCTCAAAACAAAAAATGTAAAACAAACGAGAAAAATAATGGCTTAATTTATGTAAAAAATGATATGTAACACAGTCACAGCAACAAAAATCCACTACAGGCTCCTGACTTGTGACAGGCACATACGATTGTGAAGGGTTAAACTAGTTTGAAGGCACTAACCCTTTCCCTAACCTGGAAAAGTGGTGTAACAATACAACATAATAACAAACTATGAAAATCAGTTGAATTTTTTTTTTTAACTCAGCTCAAGGATACAAATAGAAATACATCTAACAAAAAAACAGAAAATTGACATGGATGGGTACTGGTACATCCCAACATAAAAATAGAAAAAAAACAGCCTAATTAATGTACAAAAAAATGAATGAAAAACAAATATTCACAGTTACTGACAGCTAGTTCAAAGCCAATAACAACTTATAAAAAGAATCATGCATCTAAGACTGATTTGTCAATCAATACACATGCACCATCTACTGGATTTAGTAAACAGGTGTCATAAAGTAATTCAGAGAAAAAACATGAACTTGTGCAATGCCAAGATACAGGTATTGACAGATTGTAAGATCCATAAATGTGCATATGTATATAACTATAATATTAAGTTCGATTTTAATTAAATAATAACAAATCAATATTATACCAATAAAAACAAAATTTAAAGACCTAATTACAGTGTTGATTTGGTAACCGTTTCAAATAAGTTTATTTAAAGGATCAATAATTTTACCTGGATCGTTTCTAAATTTCTGTGCTCGGAAAACAACATATGATCAACATATACATTTGTACTCATATTTGTTCTTTTTTTCATATGAGGCAGACTTCATACATGTACAGGATTTTCTAAAGAGGTTTGAAAAGATGGAGATGTGGTATGATTACCAATGTGACAACTAGTCACAATTGATTTGGGTAGAAGGGACAATAAGTAATGCCTTCAACCATGAGTATAAAAGACCAAATCAGGAAAAAATAATGGTTAGATTTAGGACCAAATAAATTGAAAACAATTTTAATGGAAACCAACCACTCAATTTCAGGCTCCTGGTTCCAGATTTGGGACAGGCACATATTAAATATTTTAATTTGAGATAACTTGTGAGCACTTAACCAAGAAATATTAACAATATGTAACAAAAAATCTCCCCTTTGGCTTACATTCTTGCATAGATTTTCCCATTTGAAACTGACTGAATTAATTAAAAAAATACACATTTATTGCTTTTTATTTTTCTCTTTCTTTATCAACTTTAATTAATTTGCTATCATGTAATTGTTTCTTTGTTATTTTTAGGTGAATGGTTATAGTAATTTAGACAAGCAAAGCATGCATTAAAGACTGACAGTGTTGCTTGGATTTTCTTCAAATGGTAATATCTATAGTAACGTGTTTAATTCATACAAATGTTTTCATTGGCTATTTGTGTTGGCTGATAGATGTATCAATTCGTGCCATTTTTAGCTCATCTGACCCAAAGGGTCAAGTGAGTATTTCTCATCACTTGAAGTCCGTCGTAATTGTCTGTTAACTTTTACAAAAATCTTATCTGAAACTACTGAGCCAAATATAAGCAAGCTTGTCCACAACCATCAGTAGGGTATCTAGTCCCAGGACCTGACATGCCAACCATCATAATTGCCATGCATGGTTGTAAATAGTACAGAAGGGCAAATTCAAGTTTTTTTTATTGTCTTAATAATGCTATAGATAGAGAAATTATGGAAATTGCAGAAGTATTTAGGAGATATTGAACTTAAATATAGATTTTAACCATTTGTTTTTGTTTTTTTATTGCATTTTCCCCTTAAGGTGGTACCTAACACTACAGGGAGATAACTCTGTAAGGTCAGCTAAACGTTTTAATTACGTTGTGTTGTAAATGGAATATTAAGATTCTCAATGATCAAAATTGGTGTTTGTCAAACTGCTATATAACCAGTGTAATTTTTCTAACAAAACGGTTGGTTCAAAATTTTTGAAATTTTTATGTTTTTGTTGAAGGGTCAAAGTAAATACATTGTCAAAATTTGATGAAAATTAAACGAGCCAAATTAATTTTAGTGAAAGTGTTGGGTACCACCTTAAGGAGGCTTAAGAAAAAAATCAGCAAAAATTGAAACATTTGCTTTTTCATTTCAAATTTTATTTATTACACTATTAGTGTTACTTCATGATATGGTTAAAAAATCAACCAAAAAAACAATTCGTTTTGGCCCCAGAAGACTTTTTAAAATGTTTATATCATTGAAAATGCTCCAACTTATCATCCTTTGGTGAAAAAAATGCCATTTTTTGCATAAAAATTGAAATAACTTTTTAAACTCATCCACCGGTGACCTATATTTTTTTATTATTGTTTTCAAATGAACTGTACTTAAACTAAACTATTGAAAAATTTAAGCAATTTCTGTAATTTAGTTCTTTTTTTATTTTTATTTTACCTTTTTTTCTCCTATTAGTTCAACAGAAAAAAAGTACTTTAACAGAAATACGTTCTTCTTTCAAATGAAGATTGTGAGCTTAAATGAACGGTGACCCCATATTTTTGTTTAATTTTTCTTTTTAGAATAGGATAAAGTTTATTTATAGAAAAGAAAAGCGAAATCCTATATTTTAAAAAAAATGATTTAGACCCGCTAGCCCCCTTATTATAACAAAAGCTATAATAGAAGAGAAGCGAAAGGTACCAAAGAAAAATTTTAAAAGACCAACAGACAACCAATAGTGTATAAAACATGTTACACTAAAGACGGACCCTATTACAAACTGGAGGTGATCTAGAAGGGTAGGCAGATCCTGCTTCACATATGACACCTATATAGATGTAGAGAAAATTTAAATATAAAAACTGGTCTAGTTTCTGGTGTCAAAATTTATGAAACCTGAAACTATTAAATGTTTCTCTATGTTTAGGACAGAATTAGGTATGTGTTTATGTGAATCACTAATTTATGCAAGACAGGCCCTACACCTGACAACCTCACATTTTTTTAGTTTCTTTGTTGATTTCATAGGTATAGGGAAACCATGAATTTAAATATCAATCAAAGTAAAAAATATCTTGTGGTCTGGTGTGTTTTTGTTGCATCGCATATAATATCTGTTATCCCTTTTAAAGGAAAGTTTTCTTACGTTGACAATATTCTTGTTCACAAAATAAAACAAAATATTTTTTCGTATTATACTAAATTAACTACAGCAATCAAAAAATATTTGTGAAATTTTACAGATTTTTTAGATTACTACTGGTACGAGACAACACTATTTTTAACATTTAACCTTTGTTTTTAATTTTGTTAAAGCATAAAATTTTAATTATCACATATATTTTGAAATTGTAATTTAATCTAGAATGTAATGATATCTCATACATATTAAAGTTTTTATTTTAATATATGAAAGTATAAAATTAATGCATAATACAACCACCCACATAAAAACAAAATTAATTACCTTCCCTGGGGGAACATAGTATTTTCTGGAACTGCCCTTAATGTTTTCTTGGGGGATAAAGTATTTTCTGGAGCAGCCCTTAATGTTTTAATATAAAAAAATATCTATTTCAAGTTGATAAACACAAAAAAATCCTGTGATATAGTCTATATTACTCCAATCCAGGTTTTACCCTTGTTCTATGTGTATGTTACATACAAACGTATAAAAAAGAAAAGATGTGGTGTTAAGTTTGCCAATGAGACAATTCTCCACCAGAGACCTAATGATGTAGATGTTAATGATAAACCACACATTGAAATGCCTACCTGCTCATTCTGGATATGACATGAAATTTTATTATTGAAATGAAAACAAATGTAGAGTTTAGTATGACGTCCATCATCACTGAACTAGTACATATTTTTGTTTAGGGACCAGCTATTAAAAGCACGCTTCAGGGCGCGGGATTTTCTTGTTGTATTGAAGACCCATTGGTGGCCTTTGGCTGCTTTCTACTCTTTGGTCGGGTTGTTGTCTCTTTAAAAAAAATCCCCATTTTCATTCTGATTTTTACATTTTACAATCTGTAGCTAACATTGTTTTTATATACTCTTCATAGATAAGTTTTTACAAATTTAACTATCTATTGCAGGTGGATTCTATAGTCAGAGGGGAGATGTAATCTTTATTAAGGTCAAGTTACAGTAAATGGGCTATGTCACAGATTTCAGTCAAATTTTGCATATATACAACTCTGGCTCTATGAACTTGTGAAAAGCTAACAAGTAATGCATTTATCTCATTTATCATTTGAAATATTACTGATTGAAATCTTTCAAAATGAGTGAACATTTGTATAGAAAGCCCTTAAAATTGGCAAAAACCTTCCAAAATCTGGCTTAAAATTCATCAAATCTCTGATTCTTCTCCATAGATTTTTTTTTAAAACTATATGTCGTTGATACATAAATTTCTGTTTTGATGTTGCAAAATAAATATAAGGTCACCGACTTCGTTTGTACAATCAAAATCTGCAACATATAAAAAAGAAGATGTGGTTATAATGATTGCCAATGAAACAACTCTCCACAAGAGACCAAAATGACACAGAAATTAACAACTACAGGTCAGTGTATGGCCTTCAACAATGAGAAAAGCACATACCACATAATCAGCTATTAAAGGCCCAAAAATGACAATGTAAAACAATTCAAACGAGAAAACTAACGGCCTAATTTATGTACAAAAAATGAACAAAAAACAAATATGTAACACATAAACAAATGAAAACCACTGAATTACAGTTTCCTGACTTGGGACAGGCACATACATAGAGAATGTGGAGGGGTTAAACATGTTAGCGGGATCCAATCCCTCCCCTAATCTGGGACAGTGGTGTTATAGCCCATTTACTGTTCCTTGACCTTAAAATAGATTGATAATTCAAATTGAAAAACTCAATTTTAGCACTAACAGGTTGTTTTGCATTTTATTTATTAAAAATGTTATAATAGCCATGAAACAATGATTTTATTTTTAGGTCATTTAAGAAGAAAATTGATAGAGGAAAGATACAGATATGCAAGAATTTAATATTTGAAATGCACTTAATATTTCTTTTGTATATGACCACCAAATTTTGGCTGTCATTATTATCTCTGCCATATAAACAAATATATCTTGTAAAATTTATTCATTAGAGGAAGTTTAAATAACAAATATCTAACCACATTAGGGGGTGCATATACACATAACTAAAAAAAAGGCTTATTTAGTCCAGTCAATCTAGCATAAATTTGACCCTAACCTGAAAGTAATTGCAACAGAAGATTTTTAAGGTTTAATCTTTAGCATTATACCCCAAATATACAAAGAAAAAAGTCCCATAAAATCTTACTGGAGGAAGACTAAAAAAATCACCATATAAAATTCCTATGGAGATTTGCATTGAAAAGGGATATAACTCTTGCAAAAATGGCAGAAATATCAATAAAAATTGACACAAAATAATAATAATAACTTTGCCGCTTATATTCATCAGAATGTATTGATTCTTGTTTTTTTTAGCAGTCTTTAGAGTATAAACAAACAATTCTAAAGGTGTTTTCATATCTTTTATCAAGCTATAATCTAGATTTCGTAATTCATTAGTTGACCATTTATTAAATTTTTCAACATGTCAAGGAAAAGAATCTCAAATTTAATGAAAATAGTAAGCATGTATTCTTCTTTTAGTGGTTTAAAGTTTCTTTAGACAAGTAAAATGCTGAAAAAATATAATATACAGATATAGATAATATCAAATTTTTACATTATTTTTTTCAAAATGGTCACAAAGCTTCTAATTTGCAATTTCTTCAATGAAAAATGCACACAAAAAATAAAACTACCCACAACACTTTGGTTTTGTACATTTCATGAGCAGAAGATTATATGATTTAGTCAAAAAACCAACTTATAACCCATCAAAGTTTCATACTTTACAAAAATTTCAAGAAAATCAACCAAAAACTGACAAAAAAAAGACATTTTTGCGGAGTTATCTCCCCCTTCCAAATTTTAATGCTGATTTTGAGTTTTCCTCAAGTTAGATTTTACGGGACTTTTTTCTGTGTATATTAAGGGCATAATGCTATAGATTGGAACTAAAACATTTTCTGTTGCAATTAGTTTGGGGCTAAATCTTAGTTTGACTGGACTTATTGTAAAAAAAGTTTGAAAATAATGCAAACAATTTTTCGAAACCTTTTTTAAACATGGTATTACATTTGTATATGTGACAAATGCAGTTAACAGCAATTTTGTTGCCAATTTACCAACTGTGTAGACGCTTTTACCACTGTTCCTGCACTGGTACCTAAGTCATCAGAAAATAAAACAACACCACAGAACAAATCAATTACACTACAAATCGTAATTATAGGTAAAACATCAAGAAGCTGTTGCATCTGTAATACAACGAAGAGCCCACTTGTTAAAATGCCAGACAAGGCCATATTACATGAGTTTGTAACACAAGGTGTTCAATGGCCAACTAATGTATTTAAGTAAGATGTTGTCCAGATATCTTATCTTATAGCCGATAAAACCTTAAAGAGCAGGACAATTACAGATATTCAGAATGAGAAAAACAGCATCCCATTTGAATTTGTTCTATATTATTTGGCTTCTTGACAAGTAATGTGGTATGGTACCATATGCGCATAAAGGGTGTTAACAATTAAACAAAATCAATATAAAAAAAATCAATAGTCTTGGCCTTGTTTTTTGTAGGAATACCTGTTCAAGGTATGAAAATAGATGATGTGACCTATTTTCAAGTACTATGATTAGCATCTATCTGGTTATTTAAAACATGATTTACCTATCTTATCCAATGAAAAGAACTCTAGGGAAAATGGCCCTAGCTCTTTAGCCAAATTATGAAAAAAATAATGTTTTCACAAAATCCACCTACATTGATGATGTCACAAATACATCAAATGTTGAAAAAAAATTGAAATATATTAGTAAAACATTTTAATTGTATGTCTTCATAACAATATCACACGTATAAAATGATTTCTTTTTTTTTAAGGTTGTATGTTCTTTGTGAGGGTTATCCCATTAAAATGTATCAGGGAGGGAAGTTTAATTATTGAACTTGGGTCATGGGTCGTTATTCAGTATGCGTCTATTAGCATTATGAAGAATTATCTAAAAATTGTTCTTGGTTGTAGGGATATTTTGAAAGTCCCTACCTACCCTCCCACATACAATTAAATGGAATAGCCCTCACAAACTTTTTTTGCTTATTAGCATAGATGCAATAAGAACATTAACTGAATGATTTATTAATTGTAATGTTTGTGGCTCATGTTGACTGAAATGACATTGAATGAAATAAAGTTTGTACCAAAAAATGTTATAACTACTTTGAACCCAGAATTATATGCAAGTTATTAGGCTCTTAGTTAGGCAGTCAAAAGGGGACTATAGGTTTGCACACCGTTTGTCTGTCTATCATATTAAGTTGGTGTATCAAATGATTACAAGTCAGTCTGAAAGCTACATGAACTTGACCACATTTTTCTTGGACGCTGTAAGCAGTAAGACAACAGTATTTGATGTATGGATGTATGGAATGATTATTCGATTGCAGGCTGTACATTATGGTTTAACTGTCATTGACCTCTTTTTTATGGTTTTATTGGTCAATGATTAATTTTCATACTTGCCGGTAATTCAGTTTCTCAGATGTTTTATCAACTATCAGATCTGATGTGTGGACCTATTGTTTGTGTTATATGACCTTGATCCAACAGTGGTCATGGATTTAAGCAACTAATGGTAATCTGACCTTCAACAATAAACAATCGTTACAATAAGAAAACTCTAACAGAGATCATAGATTTAAGAAATTATGGGTAATCTGACCTTCAACAATGAACAATTGTTACATAAGACAACTCTCCAACAGTGATCATGGATTTAAGCTATTATGGGTAATTTGATCTTCAACAATAAACAATCGTTACAATAAGAAAACTCCAACAGAGGTCATGGATTTAAGAAATTATGGGTAATCTGACCTTCAACAATGAACAATCGTTACAATAAGACAAATCTCCATTGGTGTATGACCTTTTTATAGGGTATATACCCATTGAATAACTGTCACATTTGTATATGCACGTTATTTAGGGTATATCTACTAGTGTTGCATTGGCATATGCACGTTAAAAGGATTTGCACCCATCAAATAACTACGTCTGGCTCGTTGGTGTAAGAACTATGTATAGGTATATACCCATTGAATAATCATTGGTATATGAACTTTGTATAAGTTTAAGACTCGTCGAATAACTTTGTATAAAAGTTATTAAAAATACCAGGATTATAATGGCTCGTTGGTGTATGAACGTTGTATAGGTATATACCCATTGAGTAACTCTGTCTCATTGGTATATGAACGTTAAGTAGGGTTAATACCCATCGAATAACTTTGTCTCAACGGGTTATCAAAGTTGTATTGTGTCTATACCCATCGAATAACTGTCTCATTGGTGTATCATCGTAAAATGGCATATACCTTTGTCTAATTGGTGTATGATCGTTACATAGGGTATATACCCATCGAATACCTGGCTGTGTCTCATTAGTGTATGCACGTTGCATAGGGTCTATACCCATCGAATAACTTGGTGTATGCACGTTGTATAGGGTTTATACCCATCGAATAACTTTGTATCATTGGTATATGAACGTTGTATAAATTTTAGACTCATCAAATAATTTTGTCTCAATTGGGTATCAACGTCGAATAGGGTCTAAACCCATCGAATATTTTTGTCTCATAGGTGTATGATCATTAAATGTTTGTTTAATTTGTGTATGCACGTTGTATAAGGTATATATCCATCAAATAATTCTGTTTCATTGGTGTGTGACTATTGTGTAGGCTATAGGCTATATACCCATCGAATAACGTTGTCTCATTGGTGTACGAACGATGTACAATTTTTAGACCCATCGAATAACTCTGTCTCAATTGTGAATCGACGTTGCATACGGTCCATACCCATCGAATAACTCTGTCTCATAAGTGTATGAACGTTATATAGGGTCCATACCCATCGAAAAACTCTGTCTTATTAGTGCATGCACGTCATATAGGGTTCATACCCATCGAACAACTCTGTTTCATTAGTGTATGAACGTTATATAGGGTCCACACCTATCGAACAACTCTGTCTCATTAGTATATGCACGTTATATAGGGTCCACACCCATCGAAAAACTCTGTCTTATTAGTGTATGAACGTAATATAGGGTCCAAACCCATCGAAAAACTCTGTCTCAATGGTGTATGAACGTTATATAGGGTTCATACCCATCGAATAACTCTGTCTCATTAGTGTATGAACGTTATATAGGGTCCATACCCATCGAAAAACTCTGTCTTATTAGTGCATGCACGTCATATAGGGTTCATACCCATCGAACAACTCTGTTTCATTAGTGTATGAACGTTATATAGGGTCCACACCTATCGAACAACTCTGTCTCATTAGTGTATGCACGTTATATAGGGTCCACATCCATCGAAAAACTCTGTCTTATTAGTGTATGAACGTTATATAGGATCCATACCCATCGAAAAACTCTATCTCATTAGTGTATGAACGTTATATAGGGTTCATACCCATCGAATAACTCTGTCTCATTTGTGTATGAACGTTATATAGGGTCTATACCCATCGAAAAACTCTATCTCATTAGTGTATGAACGTTATATAGGGTTCATACCCATCGAACAACTCTGTCTCATTAGTGTATGAACGTTATATAGGGTTCATACCCATCGAATAACTCTGTCTCGTTAGTGTACGAACGTTATATAGGGTTCATACCCATCGAATAACTTTGTCTCATCAGTGTATGAAAGTTATATAGGGTTCATACCCATCGAATAACTCTGTCTCATTAGTGTATGAACTTTATATAGGGTTCATACCCATCGAACAACTCTGTCTCATTAGTGTATGAACGTTATATAGGGTCTACACCCATCGAACAACTCTGTCTCATAAGTGTATGAACGTTATATAGGGTTCATACCATCGAAAAACTCTGTCTTATTAGTGCATGCGCGTTATATAGGGTTCATACCCATCGAACAACTCTGTTTCATTAGTGTATGAACGTTATATAGGGTCCACACCCATCGAACAACTCTGTCTCATGAGTGTATGCACGTTATATAGGGTCCACACCCATCGAAAAACTCTGTCTTATTAGTGTATGAACGTAATATAGGGTTCATACCTATCGAATATCTTTGTCTCATTAGTGTATGAACGTTATATAGGGTCCATACCCATCGAAAAACTCTATCTCATTAGTGTATGAACGTTTATAGGGTCCACACCCATCGAACAACTCTGTCTCATAAGTGTATGAACGTTATATAGGGTCCATACCCATCGAAAAACTCTGTCTTGTTAGTGCATGCACGTTATATAGGGTTCATACCCATCGAACAACTCTGTCTCATTAGTGTATGCACGTTATATAGGGTCCACACCCATCGAAAAACTCTGTCTTATTAGTGTATGAACGTAATATAGGGTCCAAACCCATCGAAAAACTTTGTCTCAATGGTGTATGAACGTTATATAGGGTTCATACCCATCGAATAACTCTGTCTCATTAGTGTATGAACGTTATATAGGGTCCATACCCATCGAAAAACTCTATCTCATTAGTATACGAACGTTATATAGGGTTCATACCCACCGAATAACTCTGTCTCGTTAGTGTACGAACGTTATATAGGGTTCATACCATCGAACAACTCTGTCTCATTAGTGTATGCACGTTATATAGGGTCCACACCCATCGAAAAACTCTGTCTTATTAGTGTATGAACGTAATATAGGGTCCAAACCCATCGAAAAACTTTGTCTCAATGGTGTATGAACGTTATATAGGGTTCATACCAATCGAATAACTCTGTCTCATTAGTGTATGAACGTTATATAGGGTCCATACCCATCGAAAAACTTTATCTCATTAGTGTACGAACGTTATATAGGGTTCATACCCACCGAATAACTCTGTCTCGTTAGTGTACGAACGTTATATAGGGTTCATACCATCGAATAACTTTGTCTCATCAGTGTATGAACGTTATATAGGGTCCATACCCATCGAAAAACTCTATCTCATTAGTGTATGAACGTTATATAGGGTTCATACCCATCGAATAGCTCTGCCTCGTTAGTGTATGAACGTTATATAGGGTTCATACCCATCGAATAACTCTGCCTCGTTAGTGTATGAACGTTATATAGGGTTCACACCCATCGAATAACTTTGTCTCATCAATGTATGAACGTTATATAGGGTCCATACCCATCGAAAAACTCTATCTCATTAGTGTATGAACGTTATATAGGGTTCATACCCATCGAAAAACTCTGTCTCGTTAGTGTATGAACGTTATATAGGGTCCATACCCATCGAAAAACTCTATCTCATTAGTGTACGAACGTTATATAGGGTTCATACCATCGAATAACTTTGTCTCATCAGTGTATGAACGTTATATAGGGTTCATACCCATCGAAAAACTCTATCTCATTAGTGCATGAACGTTATATAGGGTTCATACCCATCGAATAACTCTGTCTCATTAGTGTATGAACTTTATATAGGGTTCATACCCATCGAATAACTCTGTCTCATTAGTGTATGAACTTTATATAGGGTCCATACCCATCGAACAGCTCTGTCTCATTAGTGTATGAACGTTATATAGGGTCTACACTCATCGAACAACTCTGTCTCATTAGTGTATGCATGTTATATAGGGTCCACACTCATCGAAAAACTCCGTCTCATTAGTGTATGAACGTTATATAGGGTCCATACCCATCGAAAAACTCTGTCTTATTAGTGTATGAACGTAATATAGGGTCCAAACCCATCGAAAAACTTTGTCTCAATGGTGTATGAACGTTATATAGGGTTCATACCCATCGAATAACTCTGTCTCATTAGTGTATGAACGTTATATAGGGTCCATACCCATCGAAAAACTCTATCTCATTAGTATACGAACGTTATATAGGGTTCATACCCACCGAATAACTCTGTCTCGTTAGTGTACGAACGTTATATAGGGTTCATACCATCGAACAACTCTGTCTCATTAGTGTATGCACGTTATATAGGGTCCACACCCATCGAAAAACTCTGTCTTATTAGTGTATGAACGTAATATAGGGTCCAAACCCATCGAAAAACTTTGTCTCAATGGTGTATGAACGTTATATAGGGTTCATACCCATCGAATAACTCTGTCTCATTAGTGTATGAACGTTATATAGGGTCCATACCCATCGAAAAACTCTATCTCATTAGTATACGAACGTTATATAGGGTTCATACCCACCGAATAACTCTGTCTCGTTAGTGTACGAACGTTATATAGGGTTCATACCATCGAATAACTTTGTCTCATCAGTGTATGAACGTTATATAGGGTCCATACCCATCGAAAAACTCTATCTCATTAGTGTACGAACGTTATATAGGGTCCATACCCATCGAAAAACTCTATCTCATTAGTGTATGAACGTTATATAGGGTTCATACCCATCGAATAACTTTGTCTCATCAATGTATGAACGTTATATAGGGTTCATACCCATCGAAAAACTCTATCTCATTAGTGTATGAACGTTATATAGGGTCCATACCCATCGAAAAACTCTGTCTCAATGGTGTATGAACGTTATATAGGGTTCATACCAATCGAATAACTCTGTCTCATTAGTGTATGAACGTTATATAGGGTCCATACCCATCGAAAAACTTTATCTCATTAGTGTACGAACGTTATATAGGGTTCATACCCACCGAATAACTCTGTCTCGTTAGTGTACGAACGTTATATAGGGTTCATACCATCGAATAACTTTGTCTCATCAGTGTATGAACGTTATATAGGGTCCATACCCATCGAAAAACTCTATCTCATTAGTGTATGAACGTTATATAGGGTTCATACCCATCGAATAGCTCTGCCTCGTTAGTGTATGAACGTTATATAGGGTTCATACCCATCGAATAACTCTGCCTCGTTAGTGTATGAACGTTATATAGGGTTCACACCCATCGAATAACTTTGTCTCATCAATGTATGAACGTTATATAGGGTCCATACCCATCGAAAAACTCTATCTCATTAGTGTATGAACGTTATATAGGGTTCATACCCATCGAAAAACTCTGTCTCGTTAGTGTATGAACGTTATATAGGGTCCATACCCATCGAAAAACTCTATCTCATTAGTGTACGAACGTTATATAGGGTTCATACCATCGAATAACTTTGTCTCATCAGTGTATGAACGTTATATAGGGTTCATACCCATCGAAAAACTCTATCTCATTAGTGCATGAACGTTATATAGGGTTCATACCCATCGAATAACTCTGTCTCATTAGTGTATGAACTTTATATAGGGTTCATACCCATCGAATAACTCTGTCTCATTAGTGTATGAACTTTATATAGGGTCCATACCCATCGAACAGCTCTGTCTCATTAGTGTTTGAACGTTATATAGGGTCTACACTCATCGAACAACTCTGTCTCATTAGTGTATGCATGTTATATAGGGTCCACACTCATCGAAAAACTCCGTCTCATTAGTGTATGAACGTTATATAGGGTCCATACCCATCGAAAAACTCTTGTCTCATTAGTGTATGAACTTTATATAGGGTTCATACCCATCGAACAATGCTGTCTCATTAGTGTATGGACGTTATATAGGGTCTACACCCATCGAATAACTTTGTCTCATCAGTGTATGAACGTTATATAGGGTCCATACCCATCGAATAACTCTGTCTCATTAGTGTATAAATGTTATATAGGGTTCATATCCATCGATTAACTCTGTCTCGTTGTATAGGGTCTATATCCATCGAATAACTCTGTTGCATTCGTGTATGTACGTTGTTATAGTGTTTATGCATTTTGTATAACTGTGTCTCATTGGTATCTTATCGTTGTAGGCACAGGCGCTTGGGTGTATGATACAGATTATTTTTTTTTGGATTTTTTTTTTTGCTGATTAAAATATCCAATTTTCTATATTTATAATACATATCTATCACTTCTGTGCATGTCTCACCTAGTTTCGAGTGATTTAAACGACCCAGAGAAAATACCCAATTTTACTATCCATACTAAGAAACAAAAAGGCAACTAACTCGACGCCATTTTTCTGCTATCTATAAATAAATAGATTGACCTACCTGGATTCCCCAACGATTTCTCTGGGAAAACGTGCCTTCCTTGCCGTCAGATCGCAGACATCGTTTATATTTATCAAACTGGTATTGGTCGTAACATTTTTAGTCCATCTCCAGCATATAATAAAAAGATTTTAACTATTTTGACTAATTTCAAATTTACGTGCCCGGAAGTTGACTGTTTTTCCCGAACTTTTGTTAAAGGGAAGTAATATTTTCCCGGACTTTTTCGGAACATCTCTCTAAGTACGTATGAAAATAACAAAGTGACACGATGATTTCCGAACTAATACTAAATGTAAACAAACAGATATGATGAACGAACAAGATCAAGCCCCTTATTTGATTGTTAGTGGTCATAATCTTTTAATTTTCAAAAAACACACATTCATAGACTTTTTGATTTTATCTTAGAAAAGGGAACTGCAAAATATGGAAATATTGTCCCCCCCCTTTTTTTACTTCAGTTTACATGACCCATGTTTTGTAATAATTAAAACAAGGTCAATATCATTTTCGTGGAAAGAAAATATTAGTAAATTTCCTTGCAACCCCCCCCCCCCCCCCCCCTTTCCACCAAATAAATAAAAATATCAGATCAAATGGTCCAAGGCTTAATTTTTTTTAATTCCCCTAATAAGTCAATTTTGTGTGAGTATTTGTATATTTATAAATTATCAATGTTTTTATGAGTAACTTCTTTTGGTTGAATTGTCATCATTTCAGATTCTTTTCCGGCAATTTGAAAGTTGCGCCTTATTGGTAAAAGTTCGGAAATCATCGTGTCACTTTGTTATTTTCATACGTACTTAGAGAGATGTTCCGAAAAAGTCCGGGAAAATATTACTTCCCTTTAACAAAAGTTCGGGAAAAACAGTCAACTTCCGGGCACGTAAATTTGAAATTAGTCAAAATAGTTAAAATCTTTTTATTATATGCTGGAGATGGACTAAAAATGTTACGACCAATACCAGTTTGATAAATATAAACGATGTCTGCGATCTGACGGCAAGGAAGGCACGTTTTCCCAGAGAAATCGTTGGGGAATCCAGGTAGGTCAATCTATTTATTTATAGATAGCAGAAAAATGGCGTCGAGTTAGTTGCCTTTTTGTTTCTTAGTATGGATAGTAAAATTGGGTATTTTCTCTGGGTCGTTTAAATCACTCGAAACTAGGTGAGACATGCACAGAAGTGATAGATATGTATTATAAATATAGAAAATTGGATATTTTAATCAGCAAAAAAAAAAATCCAAAAAAAAAAATCTGTATCATACACCCAAGCGCCTGTGGTTGTAGGGTCTATATCCATCTAATAACTCTGTCTCATAGGTGTATGAACGTTATATAGAGCATTCATCTTCTAGTTAAGGCTAGATTGATTGATTGATGTTTGTTTTACGTCCAGTGACAAATATTTCATTCATGTTCAGGACGAATCATATTATCGATGATTACAATAGTCAGGTTATTCTACCTCTAGTCTCTGTCCGTTCAATATATTTCATTCATGCATATAAATTGTGTTTAAGAACCATTATGTATACACCTATGAACCGCAGACAAAATTTACAGGCTGTATATATAAGAACCAGACAATACTTACAGACTGTACGTTAGAACAAACTATACTTACATACTGTACGTAAAAACAACAGGCTATACTTCAAGACTATATCTAAATACCACAGACAATACTTACAGACTGTATATAAGAACCACGGACAATACTTACAGACAACATCTAAGAACCAGATAATACTTCGACTGTATATAAGAGCCACAGACAATATTTACAGACTATCTAAGAACAACAGACTATACTTTAAGACCCACAGCCTATACTTACAGACTGTATCTAAGAACCATACACAATACTTACAGACTACATCTAAGAACCACAGACAATACTTATAGACTATCTAAGAACCACAGACAATACTTACAGACTGTATCTAAGAACCACAGACAATACTTACAGACTGTATCTAAGAACCACAGACAATACTTAGAGACTAAATCTAAGAACCAGACAATACTTACAGACTACATCTAAGAACCACAGACAATATTTATAGACTATATCTAAGAACCACAGACAATACTTACAGACTGTATCTAAGAACCACAGACAAAACTTACATACTACATCTAAGAACCACAGACAATACTTACAGACTGTATCTTAGAACCACAGACAATACTTATAGCCTCTGTATCTAAGAACCACAGACAATACATACAGGCTATTTCTAAGAATCACAGACAATACTTACAGACTACATCTAAGAATCACAGACAATACTTACAGACTACATCTAAGAACCACAGACAATACATACAGACTGTATCTAAGAACCACAGATAATACTTACAGCCTCTGTATCTAAGAACCACAGACAATACTTACAGACTGTATCTAAGAACCAAAGAACCACAGACAACACTTACAGACCTCATATAAGAACCACAGACAATACTTACAGACTGTATCTAAGAACCAGACAATATTTACAGCCTCTGTATCTAAGAACCACAGACAATACTTACAGACTACATATAAGAACCACAGACAATATTTACAGACTACATCTAAGAACCACAGACAATACTTACAGACTGTATCTAAGAACCACGGACAATACTTACAGACAACATCTAAGAACCAGATAATATTTCGACTGTATATAAGAGCCACAGACAATACTTACAGACTATCTAAGAACAACAGACTATACTTTCAGACCCACAGCCTATACTTACAGACTGTATCTAAGAACCATACACAATACTTACACATTACATCTAAGAACAACAGACAATACTTATAGACTATCTAAGACCCACATACTGTATCTAAGAACCACAGACAATACTTACAAACTACATCTAAGAACTACAGACAATAAATACAGACGGTATCTAAGAACCACAGACAATACTTACAGACTGTATCTAAGAACCACAGACAATATCTACAGACTACATATAAGAACCACAGACAATACTTACAGACTACATCTAAGAACCACAGACAATACTTACAGACTGTATCTAAGAATCACAGACAATACTTACAGACTATATCTAAGAACCACAGACAATACTTACAGACTACATCTAAGAACCACAGACAATACTTACAGACTGTATCTAAGAACCACAGACAATAGATGTTAAAATATATAAGGCAGACTGTATCTAAGAACCACAGACAATACTTAGAGACTAAATCTAAGAACCAGACAATACTTACAGACTGTATCTAAGAACCACAGACAATACTTACAGCCTCTGTATCTAAGAACCACAGACAATACTTACAGACTACATATAAGAACCACAGACAATATTTACAGACTATATCTAAGAACCACAGACAATACTTACAGACTGTATCTAAAAACCACGGACAATACTTACAGACAACATCTAAGAACCAGATAATACTTACAGACTATATCTAAGAACCACAGACAATACTTACAGACTGTATCTAAGAACCACAGACAATACTTAGAGACTAAATCTAAGAACCAGACAATACTTACAGACTACATCTAAGAACCACAGACAATACTTAAAGACTATATCTAAGAACCACAGACAATACTTACAGACTGCATCTAGGAACCATATACAATACTTATAGACTGTTTCTTGGAACCTCATTTGCCTTATATATTTTACCATCTATAGTTAACTCATTGTCTCATATACATGCCTTATATATTTCATTATATATATTTTACTAATGGTCTCATGTACATTTGCCTTACATCTTTCATAATCTATATTAAACTAAATTAGACTAACACCTTTTATTATCTGCTTGTATAGATAACGTAAAAGTACATTTCATAGGCAGAAAAATCATATTTGACTTCTATAAACACACAAGAGTGAACACACTGAAATGTCTCACCTGCATTATTTTTCGATTTATGAGTTTGACTGTCCCTTTGGTATCTTTCATCCCTCTTTTACTGACCATTGATTTTATGAGTTTTATAGATTAAGGTTTCACTACAAGTATCACAGACAATTCACATTTCAGATAAATTCTGTCGGACACTCATGAATCATGGAAATCAGATCAAGGTTGAATAAAACCTGCCAGACTGATATATACCCCTTTCAATCATTACATATACAACATATTGTTGACCTACTACTTCCAGTATTTTAGAAATGGATCTAATCACATAACTTTTAACATAAAATGAGGTGAAGGTCAGAAGAACCCTGTCTAACTGAAATGTATACATTGCCAGGAACCAATATACCAAATATAGTTATCCTATTACTCATAGTATATAATAAATTTAAATGACAAACATTTATTTTTTCTTTAAGCAGATGCTGAACCATTAAAATGAGGTTGAGGACATGGACATTTGACAGAAGAAAAAAATCGTAGCATCCAGGTCGTCTAACCTTTGAAATATAAACTTTACATTTCAGAAAAAAATATCCCACAACATGATAAACTTATGGTCATTTATCATAATTTAAAACCATTACATATTGCATGGACTGTATCTAATAACCACAGAAACAGCATACACACCGTTTGTTTGAATATTGGAAAAAACATTTAGACTAGATCTTGGAACCAGACATAACATACTGAATATATCTAAGAATCACAGACAATACATACATGTATACGTGTAGACCATTTCTTAGAAACCCATATAATTCACACAGAAAGTATCCTGATCTAGTTTTACTTGGTTAAAATAGTAAAGTTATCATTTAATAAAAAAATCCTTTCACATATGCTAAGATACAATACCAAGTCCAATTCAGGCGTTATATTACACTCAATTCTTTGTGTAAACAGGAAATGTGACTTTGATTATGACAGTACAATCCTGTTGAAGCAATTGTCTCTCTTGTTTTCTTTCTTTTCCTCCTTTATTTTCTTTAAGATGCAAGTTATATTTAAAAGCCATATCTATTATTGGAACAGCTTTCCTTTTTGGAGAAGACGTTACTAAGTTGAAAAACTTGTGTCTAATCCATTTGTAATTTTTGAACAATAAAATATGTTTAAACTAGCTTTCCTTTTAATATACATATTGGATAAAATCAAATCAATCAAAACAAATTTAACTAATTTTGTTCTTTTTATTATCATAAAACTTTTAATTTTTCCAAATTTGCATATCGTTAATATATTTTTCATGCATAGCATTATGGTACAAAATAGACAAAAATGTAACCAATTAAAACATATATAACAAGAGGTCACAATGTGGTTTCAAGAGATTTTTTTTAATAGAAAGACTTATTCAATTGACATTTTTATAAACATTCTATTCTATTATAGACCAATCAAATTTACTTGTGACTTTTGGACTTTCTGTCTTGTAACTCTTAGTCCTTTGACTTATTACTGTTTTTCAACACATAATGTCAACAATCAACGAGCATAACATGTGAACAGTCAATTCCAGTTTAAATATTCATTATATTTAAAGTTAAATTATTTGTTATAATGAAGTTTAAGCATATCATAATCATTATGTTTGCTTTCTGTATTCACAACATTTAAGGGCATACAATACAGTTTTGATCCCGTATTTACAGTTTGATGAAAATTTCAATATACTGTAGGCTATTTTTTGCCTAATTAAATCAAATATGTAATAAAAATATACCTTCATGTGCTATTTTTTTGAGTTAAATGAGGTCGAAATTTTGTATATTTGCCCAAAATTAGGATTTGTGGTCGTATTTTCCCTTTCGAGAGAAAGCCATAACTTTTTTGTTTTAAAAGATAAACACAAATTGTTTTTTGTTAAATAATTTGTAATTTCTGTATTTTATAAGAATCCTAAAAAATTGTGCATTTTTTATTCAGAAATAACTCATATTTATCAAATGGTCATGAATTGAGAAAAAAAGTAATTTTTTTGCTGCATATTTATCAACATTAAAAAAATTGCACTATTTACAGTTTTATAAAATTTGGTTCACATAATCTCCCTGCAAAATGAAACAGTATGTTGTTTTAAAAAATAGGGGTCCATGCACTGGTTTTCAAATTAAATCAGTTTGAGTGATAAAAATCAGTCGAAAAAATGCATCTTTTCCCGATATGTCACAGTTTGACGTCGCGAAAATAACATTTAACGTTAGCAATGTCATTACCTCCCCTGTAACTGTATCGTATGCCCTTAACAATTATATTGTGAATATAATACATCAGATGATAAAGCATCCTCTATGCAATGAAGAAAGTCCCCAATGAAAACTGAGATTTAGAGTTTACCTGAATTATACCAGAAGAATCACTGGTGTGATACTTTCCAAAGTATTTTTGAATGGAGTTTTCATACATATTTTTTTCTTTTGAAATTCGTATTTAATCTTTATTTAGAGAGCCATTCATTGTTGACCGACCTTATGGATTTTTTTTTTTTACAAAACTAAATATATTTTTTTTGGGGGGGGGGGGGGGAGAATAATACTACACATATCAAAGAAGCAAGAAGTTCATAACTACAAGGTATTCAAGTATGACACCTTAATATAATGAAATATTATGAAATACAAAACCCAAAGAAAGTAACCTTACTAAAAACTTCAAATAGTTGTCAATGCTACTCCAGTAGGAAAAGGTATAAAAAAAAAACCTGTCTAAAATGTATCTAAAAAGGAGTAATTACAAAACAGATATATCAGAAAAAAACAATTCCTGAATTTTACATTACTCTATCATAGTGGTAAAAATATAAAACAAAAACTCAAAACTAAGTGCAATAAAACAAGTCTTCTCTGTTCTTTAAAATTGTTCTTGCCCTTCACTCTTTGACACTTGTATGGCAAGCACTAAGAAGTCTTGATAAACCTAAAATAAAATTACCTTCATGTAAAATTCACAAAATCTGGTTTAATTATTGAAATAAACATTATGAAAGAAAAAAAAAGTTTAAACTATTATTATTACATTTCCACAAGATGACTGGCTTTCCAAATGATATATTAAACTCAAGTTGGTATGGTGTCTTTTCCTAATCTTCTGGTTTGGACATGTCGCAAAAAAAAACTTTTTTTGGCTTAAAAATATTCTACCAAGTATAATTCATTCTGGACTGGAAAATCTCTAGCTTGCAAGGTAGATCCAACTTTCAAAACATTAAGTGTAATCAAACGTATTTAAATTTAATTAGAAAATAAAACACTTTTATAATCAAGGGCAGATAATTACATTGATTTGATAGGACAATTTGTGTTTTGTTCTAATGGACAGACAGACTGACAGGGTGAGTCCTATATTCACCCCAAAAACTCAATAAGTTGGATAAGGATACGATTATATCATGGCAACTGTTTGGAGCAGCATGTCCAGTCTGCCTTACTTCACTAGAGTACTAAGCAGATTTTCCATTGGCCAATAAAACATAAAATCTCCATGAAAAAATGTTAAAAAGATGAATTGAAACTATGCCTTAATTAAATGGATTTTAATGAAGTTGTAATATGTATATGTCTCATATTAAAAGGTGTTTTTTTCAGATCAAATAATCCTAAATTTCTTTCAACATCACCATACAGCAGTACCTGATCGCTTTAATCTTCACTGTTGTTAGGGTAGATGTTCTTTTGGTTAAAATACTACTCACAACTTCAATACACTCTGAAACAATATACACATAGATATATCTTTATATCATTAGATACAGAACAGAGAAAAAGAGTTTTAATTTGCAATATATACACACTCTTTAACTTGATTGACATACTCAGATAAATGAAAAAAACAGTAAAATTCATTTTTTCAAAACTAAAGTTTGCTTTAACAAGTTAAAAGTACATAAAGAGTGAATGATGAACTGCAATAACAAGAACTTTTTACAAACATCAATCACCATGTTTGAGGTTTTTTTTATAAATTTATAGATAAATTATACTCAAAATTAAGACTTTCAAAGAGGCAGTATATGCAGAAATAGCATTTTTCTTGAAAGAAAACAAACTATCAACATAATTTTTATGTTCAAATGTAAATAATGCATCAAACTTAATTTAAAATAAAAGTCTGTTGTCAGATTGAAAATGGTGACATTTTGTATTAGAAAATATTGTTATTTATCAGGGCTTCCAAAAAATCTTTGAGCCAGCAGGAAATTTTGAGTCTTATAACCATATATACGGATTTTAAGACTTAGTAACAAAAGACAACCATGGTAATCAGTTGGCCATCATAAAACCAATGATTGACAATTTAAAAAAAAAACGATATTAAACTTTACTTTGAAATAAATTCAATGTTCTAACGTAAAGTGTTAAACTGACAGTTCATCATTTGAAGTGAGCAACATCAGTGTACTGATATCTGCCTGAGCATGGATAGATTATTAAATTTCCCACCTGCGCACATGCTCACTAAATCAAACAACATGGTTTTGACGACCTTTTAAAAATCTTCCTCAAATCATATTTATAAAACATTTGTTAACACATTTCGAATAACTTTCATCTTTTTGAAAAAAGAAATTAGATATAAACCGCTGAAATGTAGGAACTTCCAAATTTTTTGGTGAATTATTTTAAAATGACCGTCTCTTAAGAAAGCTAAAAAGTAGATGACCGTATCATACTTATCCCAGACGAACAATGTCTGGACAAATTTCATTTGTCAGGAATATATGACCGTTTTGGAAGTCATGTTATTTATTGTATCCAATTAAATTTTTTTTTAACTTATTATTATACACTACCAAATGCTCTATGTATGTGTATCATTCTCATCACAGAAACTCCCCTCTTCCTCAACAGGATTTTCTTAAATCGGTATCTAATAAAAAGAAAAAGCAAATCATATTGAAATTAACCACCCACTCTACATAATACTTTTATATAATGTATTGAAAACAAAAGAATTAAATGCTTGTTGAAAACTGTATGTCCTTTTTTCCACAGGTTCAAATTCACGTCAGGCAAATAAAGGTCCAAATTTTCGTACTTTTGTTCAAAACGTTTTTGTATTTTTCTTAAACTGCAAATATAGGCAAGTACATTGGGTATAACAAACTACCGGTGGGATTTTTTTAACCCACAAATGGAAGGTCATGATGGACCTAGAACCAACCTTAATTTGAACCTCTGTATTCTAGTGTATATCAATTTTCCTTAAGTTCAAATATAAATAACACCATACAGCAGAATTAAATCCATATTAATGAAAGATGTTTGCTAGTCAAGTTTTTAAATTTTGCCAGATTTCTTAATTCCTCTATAGTTCTATCCATTTGAAGACAAAAATGTAACATTCATTTTTCTTTTCAAAATCTTACATTCGGAAAGAAGTCATTTGTAAAAATTTTAGCTTCCTAGCATTTTGTAATAGTGTTTGCAAAGTAAGACTTGTCAATATCAGATTAAGATATCGTAATTCAAGAGAGAGTTTTTCCAACAAATTTTCAATAGCCTATATCTCATGATATATCTCAAACAAAACAAAAACACAAACAAGACAGTCCTTTAATTGTTTTTTTGCTCTTTTGTCCTTTATTAATCACCTATCAATATTTACCAGTTTTATGAAAAGCTGAGTAGCAAACATCCTTAAAGTAATTTACCATATTTTCAAATGGTGCACGATGAATTCTGAATGTATATAACTAACCTCAAATGTAGAATCTCTGTCTGTTTGAATGTTGCTTACAAAAAAATGAAGGCATAAGAACATAAATTCTTATTTATTTTTTGCTTATAAGAATAAAAAATAGTGCACATTGAAGAGCCATTGGTGGCCTTGGGCTGTTTTCTTCTCTTTGGTCGAGTTGTTGTCTCTTTGACACATTACCCCTTTCCATTCTTTATTGTAAGTCAGTCATTCAATAAATGTGACAAGCCTTAGAAAATCAAATCTATTTTTTCATGTTAGTAGCCTGTTGTCTATTTCTCACATTAAGAAATATTTCTTGCATTACACTGCATATATATTTAAATAAATGCATTCAAGATACATTGTAATGGAGTCTAAATATATTCTTTATATGATTTTGAAAGCAACACTATTAATGGATGGAAATGCAGAGATCTAATATTTATGCAGTTCAATATATATATTTATATACATCGGCACAAGTTATTAAATATATACAACAATACCTGATAAATACTATGTAAACCTTTGTTTGTTAGGATGACAGTCACATCCACGGTGAACTCAAACACTAGATCACTCGTCTATACCCTATATCTATAAAAAAAAAATGCAATATATATAAATATGAGATGAAAGTACTAAAACATTCAACAGTCTTGAACTAAAAGAGAAGGGATTACAGTAGTTGTACAATTATTAAGTAATTTTGTTGGTAGTTATTTTTTTCCGGCTCATGTGTAAGTGAGTCCACTTCAAAATTATATCAATGTATTATCATGTGATGTAAAATATATATGTTGTGTCCAAAAGTAATTTATGAACAGGAGTTTTTGTACAAGCTATCAGTTATTTAACACACATCTCCTTTCAAAAGATAATGCAATTTTATCCTATATAATTAACCAGTTTATTGTTTTTCTCATATAAATATTATAAACTTTGTAAAAAATCTGAAAATGATACCATGCATGATGATTTGGGTCAATTACTTTGTTTCTTACAATCTTATCATTTTCAAATACTGGTTTACTAAAACGAGCTATAAAACCAGATTAAATCTAAGAAATGACTGCACTTAGTCAGGAATATGACAGTTGTTTTCTTTTTGCTTGATGTATTTCAGCTTTAATTTCGCTATTACATTTTTAATTTTCCTCAGAGTTCCATATTTTTGTTACTTTACTTTTTACATGTAACTTGCATATCTGTCTAATTTCAATATCATATAATTCCTCTTGAAAAATAGATGCATCTTCTGTAATAGGGCCATGTTTCTAGACTTACAAAACAATAACAGCATGCATTGTTGTAAGGGATTTTCCAGTAAAAAGTATAAAGGGGTTCAGAAATACACATTTTAAGGTTTAATGGCAAAATTATGTAGGTAAACTGTTTTTTTTTTCTTTTTTTCTACCAATCTCAACTGAAGACACACTCCTCTTTTTGGCAGGGGCTCCCATTGGTTTCTTCATTTCTATACACTGGAAACAAAATTCCAATAAAATGAACTTTATTAACCAATAACAAAAATATGATATATATTACGATATTAGTATTCATTCATGTGATATCTACACTTCACATAAAAACTGCATTTACAAATAAGAAACGTGTGTAACCTGAATAAACTAGAACTGCAAGTCAACTCACACAAATCCCCCATCCAGCACTATTATTTTTATATTTATTAAAAATCTTTATTTCGAGTTACGAAAGTCAAAATGCTTGAAAATGGGGAAAACTATTTTCATATTTTTTTTGTGTATCTCTTAAACATTTTTGAATGATGATTGCTTATAGAATTGTATACAGTATTGTTGATTCGTGTAATAAAAATGTAATCGCTACACAAAGTATGTTTATTTTCTGCAGAAACAGATAGCCTTTTGAAATACTGCGGATGGCTTGTAGTTTAATTATCATCATTATCATTAAATTCATAGCCAATATAAAAAAGACGATGTGGTATGATTGCCAATGAGACAACTACCCACAAAAGACCAAAATGACACAGACATTAACAACTATAGGTCACCGTACGGCCTTCAACAATGAGCAAAGCCCATACCGCATAGTCAGCTATAAAAGGCCCGGATAAGACAACACTGTCAGTGTCATTTCAAACGTAAAGAGAGATAGTAACTAAAACTATAGCACATATATATGTAAAAGATCTCTTCTGCTGCAAATTTCGTTAAGAGTGGGCTTTTTGGGGCAGCTGTAGAGGCAATATTTGTTCTGGCAATTTGCAAGTATATTTTATTTGTCTACATGATTAATTTTCTTATGCTTGATTTGTTCAGAACAGTATACATTTTGTCTTGTATCTACAGTTTATACCGTTTTGTTTTAGAAAATGAACAATGTCACTCTCATTAAAGAATTTTATGGGTGCATTACTTTCTAACATATAGCCTCTTATAAATAATTATCACATAACTTTTTCAAATCCTGCAATCAAAATACCGGGACCCTTCCTCATGTAATGTATAACTAAGCTTGGGTAGATCTATACTTTGTTTATTAAATGTAAAGTAAATCTACAAATTCTGTTTAAAAAATCAGACGCCACAACTGTTTTAAGACTTGCTGTATATATAATTCTAATAAGAAATTAGAGAAACATAATATTTTTGTTACTTGCTACTCGTCTGTCATAACTTGCCCTTAATAACTCGACTATCCTAACTCGCCTATACACCTCGCTGATAAGAAACCCAATGTTTTTTGCTGTGTAATGTCATCAATTTCAGCAGTTCTGAGGGGTTGCACTTGCAAAAATTATGGACATACAGATGGATGATATAGGGATTTCTATGTATATCCCAAAACTTTGTTTGTAGGGACTAGGGGATATAAAAACAAAAAGTGACATTCAACCGGAATATATTCCATTCATTCTTATAATAATAGACATCATTTTCATACCTTTATATCGAAGGTGGTCTAAGTTTGGTCTCCTGTTACATGCATAGGAAGTCTCACCACTTCAGCATAGGTCATCTTTGATTTTAATTGTAGCCCCAGGTATGCACAGTATTCTAACTGGGTCTTCCATCATTTCCATTGGTACAACTTGCTTCAGGTTGGAATCTCCTAAAATTAAAATGCTTCTCAACCTTTTCTGAAGTTTTTAAATCATATCTAAATAAATATAATCCGTATAAAAAAGTTTGTCCGATCCACCATACATGTAGATTAGAAAATTTTTCCATTTTATAATAATGAAGCATAAATGCATGTAACTCAAGAACAGTAACAGTGACAGTCAAATTTGAACATAATCTGTGTTTTGTTGTTATAAGCAGTGTATAAGTTTTATAACATTTGTTGAGACAAATTAAAGTTAGAGACTAAAAAGAGGTTTAGCAATTGGTCTGAGGACACAGTTATCGTTCTTCCATTTTGGTTGTCCACATATATATTCCCTAGTGTGAACAGTGTATTACTTGCCAATTTTTTTCATACCCTTTCCTAATTTATTTCTTGACATTTTTTAACATTTTATGCATGTAATATCGAGAAAGGGGATGAAATTACATGATAAAAAAATTTGGGTGTTGAGTTTTTATGTTAAGTAGTGATTTGGTCCAGTTACAAAAGGTCTAAAATTGGTATGTTTGAAGCTGTCAAACTGAATTTTAGACCCCCTAAACACAGAATTGTCAATATTTTGAGTTAGAGCTGGTAGAAGTTTCTAAAATTTTGCTATTATTTGTCCCAATAGTAGTACACTACACTGTAAAAATCGTTTTGAGATTGAACTGGTGAGATTTTTTTAATTTGAATCTATTGTCTAAAAGAAATGCACTACGAAATAACTGTTCTCAGGCCTAAGAGATGAAATCAGTAAATGTAGATTCTGTACTTTGGCAACTTCCCTGAATAGTTTGCTGGTTTCAATTTGTCAAACTCAATAAAAGTAAAGAATTTAAATCTTTGTTTGATAGAAATTTTGTCATTTTGCGGCTAAATAAGCATTTTAAAGCAGTTTCCATGTTTATGCATAAGAGGCATGCTGACTTTCTATCTGAAAGCTTTTAATGCTTTGATATTTGTGTTTCTGTACACAATTCAAATTATATAACCCATTAGTGAACTTTGAATCTATAAAAAAAGTAGATTTTAACACAGAAAAAATGTGCAAAATATGTTGTATTTCATGGCCCTGGTTAAACAACCTGTTTCATGTATGTGTCCATCTGTAGTCAATCATAAATATTTTACTAAATCCATAAAAAAAAAAAAGCACTTTACAATGATCAGTACACCTTATTCATTTCATATGCCACCTTCAATGTCTTCTTTAGGATAGTTAGTGGTTCAAATATATGCCAATTGAGACTAAAACTGCATGCAAGTTTTCCTTGAAAAGTGAAAAAACTGTGCATCATGCTGTCTGCAAAAAAAGTTGAATGCAATCCTGAGTATTTTTGCAATTAGACTTCTTGTATCATAACATCTTAGCATAGAAATAAACAAACAGTAACAAATTTCCATTTCAGATAGCTTCTGTATGCATTTTTATATGTAAATATGTGCTACGGCCTAAATCGACTCTAAATAATCTTTAATCTTACATGGCCTAAGACCATTTTATACTCATGTGGTATGCTTTTTGTAACTTTTCTTTACATTTAAAGTACATTTAATATATATGGAAGAATAATTTATGGTAAAAAAACTTCAAAAACTTAAAATTGTGTGAAAAAATTGCATGTTTATGCATTTTGTTATGTGACAACAGTAAAAGTTAATGACCACTTCTACAAGCAGTGGTCTTGAAACAGTATATTTTAACCATGTTAACAGGAAATGAATCTGATAGGCTCTTCAGTATAAAATTGAACAAAATCTTTGACCTCTGCGAGAGAGAGATTAATGGATTTTAGTGGCGTCTTACAGAAAAAAACGTTGAAACTGCTGAGGCTATGCATTGACCACATAATTCTAAAGTTTTATCATAAAGTAAATATATTTTGTCATATAAAAGGGATGTCAAAAATAAGTGTGATTTATAAAAGTGTTTTATAATGTTTTTGAATTTGGACTGCAATCGGCGCTGCTTTTTAATTACCCTGTTTGCATTCTGTGATAAAATGAATGTGGTTATAACGAATTTAAAGTGACAGAATATAAGTTTGATACCCTGGCATCACTATAGTTTGAATGACATTTGATTGATATTATCGGAAATTATTAGGATAAAAGTTAGTACTTTTTTTAACACATGTATGTCTGGTACTGTATTGTATCTTTATTACCTACATGTATAGCACGACAATAAAATCAGCTACAATTAGGTTGTGTCTAGTCCCGCCAATATACATATGTTCCTGTGGTGCATAAAAAAAGTTATAATTATACATGTATTTATCTATTCATTCTGTCTTTGGTTATTTATTTCAAACTCTATCTATTTATATTATTTGATTGGTGATTTAAAAAAAACAGACACATTATCTAATGCATGAAAAGATTGTTACTAAATACAAAACTGTGGCAAAATATTTTTTTATAGACCAGATCACAGACACTTGTTTCTATCCATGAGAAGACCCACAATCAACGTATATTTACGTAAATTTATGTTGATAGTGGGTCTGTAACGGAATCATCTTCGCTATAGCCAAGGGTTAGAAGAGAAGAGAGCGGGAGTGGATCGTAACCCTTGGCTAGCGAAGATGTCACGGAATATACATTGTAAGTTCCTTCATCATAAAATAAGTTCCAAAAGGAATAAATATTCTGGAATATTATTTCCACAGGAATATATATTAGTATTACAGTATATGTTCCTAACGGAATAAATAGTATAGAATATTTGTTCCAACAGGAATAGGTATTATGACATTGTTTATAATAAAGTTTCTAGAGGAACTTCTGTTAGGCGGAATAAATATACGTCAGACAGGTCTTCCCATGGATAGAAACAAGTGCCTGTGAACCAGATACATAATCAAAGACGGAAATAGATTGCCACTAAATACTTAGCTCTATAGAGAAAAGATACAGCTCTTAAACGTCTTCTGTACAGTAATGAAAAATATAGTGCTCTAGCAGGTCCATGGTGATTTTAGTTTGACAAACCGCAGTCCCGGTAGCATACTTTAATTTATTAATTCTAGAACTGAATCTGCTTACACTTTTATGCAAGAATTCTTAAAAATATGACAATCTTGCAAAAGGTACTAAATATCTGCCTGTTTATTTTAACAGCGTATATAATAACACTATTTCAAAAGAGAGAAAAAAAGAAACTTTTTGATTGTTTTCGTATTCATATATATACCTTTGCTACCTCAAACGTAGAGAGCTCAAATAAAAATATAAAATCAAATCAAAATCGGAATCCTTCCGGAGTCCGTGAAAATTGGCGTTTATGTACGGTTGTTTTATCACGTTTGCAAGCACATCATACACCGTTCAAATTTATGTTCAACTTGATGTCTTTAATGAAATTGAAGGATACGGCGTTGCAAACAACACTAATGTAAAACCGAGTACATCGGGAAAACTTGTGTTGTTTAACATTTTATAAAAAGGATTTCATTACCCTCAATATCATTACCAGTAGATTACTATGACCAATCTGAATGTCATCATGATCTGGATATGTCTGTTTTGTTTCATGGACTTATAAAAATAAACTTACTAAATAAGATCTTTGAAAATAACTTCTGTAACAAAAATGGCGAAGATAGCAATGATGTCAGGAGGATCAATATCAGCGATTGGTTTATTCAAGGATTTGTATAGTGAGACTATACAAATCCTTGGTTTATTTAAAAAAAAAAATGTTATCAGTACTAAAAGATTTTGTTAGACCGTACTTGCTAGAATTCAAAGCACTATGGTATTATATGTTAACGTTATAGTGATTGGTTGATCGCACTGTTCAGTTTTTGTTAACGATATTATCAGAAATTTGTTAGACCGCACGGTCTCACGGTCTTACTTTGTTAGTTATATAAGAAGGCTAAAAAACCTAATACATTTCTTATATTATAAGCTAAAAGGTATAGGATTGGGTGATAAATCAAGTGTATAGAAAAAAGCAAACGACCTTACAGTGCATAAGTATCGGCATAAAAATTATCAATTACGTTAATTGCATCCCAAACTATATCATGTACATGAATTATAAAGATGAATAAACTAATACATTAAAAACATGTATTACAAACTGAAAAACATGTAAATCTGGCTACATGTCTCAAAATACTGGCAATTTTGTATTTAGCTAAAGAATTGATTACAAAATTAATTTATTCCAAACCAATCACCATGACGAAATAATAATTAAAAGTAGTTTAGCATGAGTTTCATGACGAAGCATAAAACAATACAGAGATCATAGACCAAGCTACTACGACCTCTGCAAAAATATAACATGCGTTTCATGACGAAGCATAAAACAAAACCCACTACATATTAACTTTACAAAAGCAAATACACAGAGGTCATAGACCAAGCTACTACGACCTCTGAAAGAGTAGCATGAGTTTCATGACGAAGCATAAAACAATGCAGAGATCATAGACCAAGCTATATATACTACGACCTCTGCAAAACCAAAGCAGCATGAGTTTCATGACGAAGCATAAAACAATACCCACTACATACTACAATATTTGCAAAAGTAAATACACAGAGGTCATAGACCAAGCTACCACAACCTCTGAGAAAATAATACACAGAGGACATAAGTACAAGCAACCACGCCCTCTGCGAAAATTTAAATATCGTCCACATTACCCAAACAGGCAAATACAGGTAAATTGGTTCGTAATAAATAAGCATTGGGTTGCGATATAGGTAAGAGACATATCCTTTTTATACCGATTACATAAAGCAAACAAGGTACACTTGCATAAATTAAAATACTAACAATTATGGCGAAAAGGCTAACTTGCAAAATTATAATAAGCTCAAACCAAACTGCCGTGACGAGATTTACGAAAGGAGCATGAGTTTCGTGACATAGCATAAAACAATGAACTCTGCATAAAACGTAATTGAAAAAGCACATACACAGAGGTCATACGTAAAAGCAGTCAAGTTCACTGCCCCAATTGAAATATCGTCAACCTTACAAGTAAGGCAAATGGGTTTGTAACACAATAGCTTAGCATTAAAACTTAAACGATCTTGCTTTTTCATATAAGAGTACTTAAAATGTATGGAACCGTTAATAACATCGTATAAATTATCATGATTATAAGTGTATAACTTTGCATTCTATCATGTATGGTATTATTATCGTTATGCAATAATCCAATTTTTAATTGTAGTTAAATGTAAACGAATCTTACAAATACATAAGGCGGATATACGTTCTGCAAACATAATGATGCTGTAAAGGATTCAGTAACTTGTAAAATTACAGCATCAGGTTAATCATCAGATAAATGATAAATAATTACATTTTGATCGCAAACGCACAGTGTCGCCACCCACATGAAAATCAATTTGACCCACTTTCTCTTTGACAAAGAAATGAATTTGACCAACTGCTCAATTTTGGCATACATCTAAATCGTGAGTTCTATCCGAATGGAAGAATGGTTAAACAAAAAATTAACTGTACGTTTGTTCAAAATGTAAGCATAGAATAGCTTATAAATAAAAAGAGCACTAGAAGGTCTACTATAGAACGAAATCGGTACATAGGTCATTAAAGAACCCATGATATTCAAAAGGGTCATTAAAGAACACAGAATTTTCAAAAGGCTGCTTACAATGGGCCATCAACTCTTAGAACTTGTGTTTGCATTGTAAAAAACGCCGCCATTAATTCGTAAATAAAAATATGTAAATAAAGATTGATTATTCATTATTATGAGAAAATATCACTGAAACCATGTACTAATCATGTCTAGTTGTGTAATGCAATTTCTGCAACTAAAATGCACATTCGCCTTAGGTAAAGAATGTTGTTACAACAAACAAATATGCAGTTAGTGTTATTGTAAATATTCAAAACAGTCTGTTTCTCCGCAAGAACTTTAAGAAATTATGCATATTTCATGGACTTGGAAGATCAATTGGACCTGCACGAGTGACGCTCAATTGTATAATATCATACTAGGAAGTGAACACTTTATCAATTTATTAATATATTAAGTTTGCCATTCCGCTGCGTGCAAAAGTTGACTCATTGGTTTTCGTTATAACAAAAAAAAATTAGTTATGCACCAACACGGTATTAGCTCCCTGATGTTGACTTATATAAAGATTAGATGTGGTATAATTGCCAATGAGATACATGTAACTCTCCACATGAGACCAAAATGACACAGAAGTTAACAACAGTTACTGTAAACCATCGTACGACGCTAATATAGCATAGTTAGCTATAAAAGGCCCCAAAATGACAAAATTGTGTACAAAATAATGAACTAAAAACAAATATGTAACACAACAAAAAAGACAACCATGGAATTACAGGTTCCTGACTTTGGATGGGCACATACAGAATGTGGCTGCGGTTAAATTACTTTGAAGGCGCTTAGTCTCCCTAACATGGAGCAGTGATATAACAGTACAACATAAGAAAACATTATGAAAATCAGTGAAGAATGTTTTTGGTTTGATACCACGTTTGGAGGAGTTATGCCCCCTCTTTCTTTTTTTTACAAATTTTAGGAATCAGGAAATATTTTTTGCCTCAACAGAAATCAATTCTTATCTGAAGGAAAACTACTTCACAAATCATCAAATGTATGATCTAAGATAAACTATAGTACTCAATAATGATTAGATACTAGACTGCAGGGAAGATGTACAAAAAAAGTTTTTCTTGGGTGAACAAATCTTCTAATCAGACCTAAAAGAATGATGTTATAATTTAATCGATTAATGGGAAAGGTAAGGATTACGTTAGAGTAACAACATCCCAACACAAAACACGTCAAAATACATTACGACGACAAAATGCAGTCTTGAATTAGACAAATGTGTATACTAACTCGTCCCGAGTCTAAAAAAACTGTGAAAAAAATAATGCTGCCATTCCAAACAATTAAAGTTAAAAAGAAAAACTTGATAAACACTAACAATGCTCTGGCCTGGCCTTGGAAAAAAATATGGATTACATGGATGTAAGTGCGTTATTAGGGTTAGCCCTCACATTTCAATCTCGAAGCAGTGGGGGGAACGGATAAAAAAACAGGGTCTAACAATATAAGCTAAAAATAATATGCATGCATGATTGCTTCTTGTGCGTCCAGTGGCAAATAGTTAATATATCTTCAATTAATGCAATCAGTAAGTTATGCAAGGCAAAGACGACCAAAATGATACATGTACATGTGTACTATTCGGATTTTCGCTGGAAAATGAGGGGTATGTTGGTAGGTGCGAGATTTTACCTGGCAACAGCGCCGGTACAGAATCATCATATAATTGTTTATGGAGCGCTTAAAAAGTAAAATAACAAAAGTACCGAAATCTGAGGAAAATAAATTCAAAACGAAAATTCCCTGATCAAATGGAAAAATAAAAAGCTTAAATTAACTCATCATAGATACCAGTATAAAATTTTGTATTTACACCAGACGCGCGTTACGTCTACAAAAGACTCATCAGTGACGCTCGAATAAAAAAAGTTTAAAAGGCCAAATAAAGTACGTGAAGAGAGACTAAAGGTAAATGGCCAACAAATCACACAATTGTGTGTGTGGGTAGTTTTCAAATGGACGAAGTTAAGCTTCCGTTTCGGCTATAATTAATAGTAAACTATTTATTTACTATTTGCAGTTACGTTAGATGTGTGTTGGCCTCTAATGGCTCTAGATCAATTAATATTCTGTGTAAAATTTAAGTTTAGAAATTATTCTACGTGTTACGTGCAGCATTTAAATAATTAATTTAAAGATTATATAATTGATTGAAAACTTGGAAATTGAATTATGTCGATCTACATATTAAAGATATCTTGTCATTTGATATATGCAATGGTACATTAGAATATGTCTTCGTCCGTTTCACATGCCAAATTTTTTTCTAGTACAGTTTAAACGGGAAAATTTTGTTGAGAATTTTTTTAATATGACAAAATAACTAGCAAAACTATTTCTTGCAATGGCACACACAGAGAACATTTCCGTACATTAAATCTTAGGACGGTCAGAACATTTTAAGAACGCAACAGATCGAAGTACAAATTTAAATAGTACATAGATGTGCAATAATTCAGCTGTATATGTTCATGAAGTTCTAAATTTTGAATGTTGATTTCTTTAAAAAAAAAAAAAAAACATTTTTTTACAATAAAAAATCTCAAAATGTCCGTTAAAAATGAAAAAGTTTGACCATGAAAAATCACATATCTAAGAAAAGCAGTCGTTTAATTGATTATAAGAAAGTTTCAGTATATCATGTCAAATTTCTTTAATTTGAGAGTTTTCCTTTAGTTACAAATGTAACTCCATGTCTGATGGTGAAATAAAAATGAATGTCTTAGAAAGTGGTGAATTAGTTTCCATAAATGACAGATGAATCGGGCCAAGCTTAGTAACTTACAGTAAACAGACTACTGTAACATTGACGCACTCGTCGAACTGTTTAAAAGATTTGTGTTTATGACCAAAAATTTATACACAACTTATTTATAAATTAATCTGAACTTCATAGCGCGTCGTCACAATAATGAAAGTTATAAAATAAAATCTATAACCAGCAGATCTATACTTCTATAAAGAAAGTATTCTTGTACAAAAGGGTATTTTTTATAAAATGGTCCTAACTATAGAATAGATAGTTTACCACAGAAATCTTAAACGGAAGTTTCGACAATTTTAAACAGAAGAGATTTGAAAATAAATTTAACTTTAAACACTGAAATAATTTTAATACCTCGAAGGTGTAAAGAATAAACCAACAATCTCAATCTTTAAAAGTGTCTTCACTAACCGACGAGTTCATGTTTACAGTAGAAACAGTGGATGTGACTCCAATAAATTCATTACCATTGTAGTCATGAATATTTATCGCTTTAATATATTAAATTGATAAAGATTTTATCGAGGTCGCACCAACTGTTTCTACAGCTAAGATCAGTTACATGTAACATGATCTCGTCGATTCGCACGACGAAGCCATTGTTTATGACAGAACACACATTCTAGATTATGTATTTTTATGTCCGTCAGTTCGAAAGTATTTGATCATTTCAACTCCTGGCCTCAGACCACAATTAAATTCTCTATTAGTTCTTTATAACGTTTTGTTGAATTAAAACAAAAATGCACCTAATCTTTTTGTCAATTTTTGTGTGTGTGTAAAGTACAGTTCTAGTCCAAAAATATATCCAACATTCAGAAAGATTGCTCTGCTGTATTTTACAAATTTTGCCAATACACATCCATACCCCTATGGACAAGTCAAGAGATGTTCCGAAAACTGTAAATACTTGCCTAATCACTCTTTCCATATTAAAGTCAGGAAAAATAAAACATCCAAAAGTTTATTTCAACTCTCTTCTTTCATTTCCAACCCAGAAAAACTAAGAAATATATGAGAAAGGGAAAGAAAAAATAATAAAGAAAAAATACACTGTAATTAAAGGGAACTGGATCATTAATTGTGGTCTTGGGCCTCCTTTTTATTTCATAATATGTGTCATGAACAAAGACATATGTTCGATTGAATAATGATTTCCTCGTAACA
Source organism: Mytilus edulis (assembly GCA_019925275.1). Classification (NCBI taxonomy): domain Eukaryota; kingdom Metazoa; phylum Mollusca; class Bivalvia; order Mytilida; family Mytilidae; genus Mytilus; species Mytilus edulis. The sequence continues at coordinate 78,340,821 of CM034353.1, forward strand.
AATGATAGAAATTTCGGAGATCCCGTATTTGATCCTTTACCGTTAAAATGAAAATGCCAATGACAGAGGTTGGTTATAAAAAATGTTTTACTGTGTTAAAAAAACTTCGACTTAAACAATGAAAACTTACACGTTGGACATGAACTATTTTGTCGATAAAGAAAATAAAATTATGTCACTTCTGAAATAAGTTTGTCGATAACGTAACTTATTCTGACGGTAAAGAAACGCGAATTCGATCACTACTCTGTTACGGGCTGTAGTTGAGTATAACGCTTTGATATATGCAGAGTAAATATATTGAAAAGAACTTATATTGGTTTCATTTCTATTTTTATGATGAAAAAACTTGTAGCTATTGGTTTGTTGTTGGATGCCAAACATCCAGTTGCAAATATTTCATGCATATCAAGGAAGAGAAGAAAAAAATGAAACAATAGGCCTATACCAATTTCGTTAAGTTCTGCAAATTCTGACAAACGGAAAATTTGAATGAGAGCCATACAATTCCCCTAAAATAGTTTACCTACGGACCCCTAATAATCGGTGTTTGTACATGCAATGAGCACGGCACACTTTCAACATAGAAGCAGCTTATGTGTTGATTGTGATAATTTATTTTTTTCTCTATCCATCTGTCAATATTATTCTTTTGGCATACACAATTCATTCCTTTTGAGACCAATCTCTTTTGGATTCTATGTTCATTTTGCACCATTCATCTCATGTTCATTGTCTCAAGATACAGTTTTATTGTGCAGCAGAGGCATCAACAATCCGTAATACTTCGATGATTTTTATTAATTTCCCATTGCAACGAATTCAGACAAAGTTGACCTTAGGTGAAAATAGGCTATCATTGGTATGCCCCTTTTGTTAAAAAAAAAACCTCTGTGATATCTAAATATATATGCATCCTTTGCTTTCAAATCTTAAGGTTTGAGCGTTACTCATCGAGTTAAATCCAGAAAAGGGCCTGGCATGCACCAAATTCATAAAGTGTTATTTGATTAATTTCGCGAAGTGTTGGAATTGTTTGGCGGTATTCAGGATTTTTATGAAATAAGGACCTCATCGAACTGCGTAAAATAAGAGATGCTCGTTTTGCTTAGCGGTATGTGCATGTAAACAAGAGTCAACGTCTAATTGGAAAGGGATGCTAAACCCGATTTCTCATATATGGAAAAAATAAATTATGTTCTCCTATAAATATCAAAACCTCTCAACTAGTCTTTTTGGGATCGCTGGGGTGAGTTTCTTACGAAATGTCCTATCCTTCCTATTCTTGTTATTTCTAATAGTTGTTCAAATGCTGCACAATGAAAAATATTATGCTATAGGCTTCGACACAGGAAATACAATAATTCTTTTTCAAGTAATGATAAAAAGTTTGAGCTTAGTGCATGTACATTTTCTTATGTAAATGATCTGACGTAATAGTGAAACCACAAATTAAAAGGGAACGCCTAAAATAGTTATATAATTTTAATTTTTTCTTTAGAATTTGTAATGTTATAAAATTGTATTTACACCCTAATTTTTATGATCTTTTATTTTAAATGTAATATACTAGAAGATTTTGCCTTTTCATCTGATATAATTAATGTTTTACGGTTGGCTGAACAACAAACATCTCTACCGTTTAACTATATTGACATGAATCAGCTGACTTGCTATACTATTTAATACTATATATATCCGTAATGTAACGCTCGAGTGACTACATGTATGAAATACTATAAATGGTATATAAATTTAGGGTAGAGGAGGAAAACTGCATATGGAAATGCAGCCGATAGAGTATACATCTGAAGCTATAAGGACTATATTGAATTCACAATGAACTTTCGAATTTGAAAAACGGTTAGATAATATAGAGTTGCTTAGCACGTGAAGGGGATGCTGCTTCCGGGATATTGAATATATTCACATTTCTGTCGAGATGTGCCAAAACTGTGCCCATCTTGCCGACTTGGATATTCCTCCATGGATGTGTGAGCCAGGGATAAAAAGAATCAAGAAGGAATCTGGTGATAAACTGAACTGTGAAACATGTGTGCTTGCTGTAAGTAATTTATTCTGTTGAATATTATGTAAAAGTTACAGAGGAAATTTTTTAACAGCCTCATTTATTCTTTCATTATCAATTTCTTCCATAAAGAAATACATTTGCAAAGGGGACGACGAAATATGCACAAGGCACATTAAAACAAACTGACAGTGCCATGGAAAAAGTTTAGCGACGAAAATGACAAACAACGATATACAAAACATAATATAGAAAATTAAATAATTACCAACGCACACCCCACCAAAAGATTGCAAGTGATCTCAGGTTCTCTAAAAGTGTTCGAAAATCCTGCTCTATATATGGCACCTGTCGTGTCGCAACTGGAAAAATCAGCAATCACCTTATCAGTCTATGCTGTCTTATTTTATATTTAATCAAAGACCTGTTTGATTGCCATGATCTATAACATTTTGAATCCTAATTTTAAAAGATCTATCTGATTTAAGGTTAAAAAGAATATTCTGCGATTTTTACAAAAGTCTACAGATTATTTTCAGTTATTTAACTAATTTCAGTTATTTTCCTCGCCAATTTGTAAAATGAATGAGTTTATATTGAGATATATAAACATTTTGACCACGATATACAAAATATACATATTTTATCTTGAGGTGATTATACATTTCACAATGACAGGTTTAACCTTTGATCTGCATCGTACGTACATATTTGGCCCTGTATCAAATATTTAATAATAATATTTCTTTTTGTTAATGTTTTAACAAAAAATAATAGAAAGAAACTTTCCCCCCAATTTTTAACATTAATTTATTCATATTTCATGTCTTTGATTGAAATAAGAAATTTAGGAGTCATTTGAAACAAAACCACAAAGATGCTTTTGTTCTTATCAGTCTGAATATATTTTTATAAATTGTAGTAAGAATTTTCTTTTCTTTTCTGATCTTATGAATGGTTCACATTTTTTATCTATTGCAAGGGAGCAACCATTTAACTTCAAATGAGGGAGGGGTGTGGTTTTTTGTCTGAGTCAGAATTGTTTTTTAGTCAATCAAATTATATATTTTTTCAAAAATATAACATTTGAAAAAATAAGGTATGGGGAAATTCTGGATTGTGGGAATATTATTTGTCATCTATTTGACCACAATATATTTTTTTTTACCAAATTAGGGATCAGAATATTTTTTTGTATTAAAAAAAAACACCATAACCCCCACCTCCCTTTTAAGTTTAATGGTCATTGCATTTACCTAAAGATTTAAAATTAACTGAATTTCTTACAGAAACAGATCTGATTTATCTCCCTTTTACAGAATTCACTGTATATTATATTACGAGCAAGATAATTCGGTATCATTAACTTTCTCTATTTTACAGTTTAACATTAATTCATGCATTTCAAATTCATGACTCATTGAATAAAATACTGTCGCGTCAGTTTTTTGTTACTTTGATAATCATAACAAATCAAGTTATATAACATGTATAATCTGTAAATTATTTTTCATAAGACGGGATATTTCCTGCATATATATGATATAATTCGTCTAAATAGCAGCCCAGCAATGTTAGATCTGTGCGGAAGCAAATATTTGTTCTTCCCGGGCCAGGATTCGAACTTATGCTATTCATGATATATCGTTGCACCAAATCGCCTTGCACTGTGCTCGGCGCGCTACTCCACTCGACCACCAAGGCAAGACAAAATCAAGCTTTCGGTGACCGGGTGTTACCTTTCCTCGTTAGTTTTTATCGAAATCTTGATTTTTGTCGAACAAAGGTGGTCGAGTGGTTTGTATTATTTGATAGACATATAAACATTTGACCTCTTTTTAAAAATGAACTAACTAGTCTACGGATTTTGGTACACAGCTGGGCGAAGTATTGTTTAAATTTACTTGGGAATTTCAACCTGTGATTCGAATAAAAACAGTGGCCTTAATATCTTGATATTACAAGACCCTTAACATGTTGTGAGTTAATAAAAATGATAAAATGAAGAGTGAATAAAACATCTTAAAGAGCAGTAATTTTGTTTTCAGAATTTAAAGCTTTCGGACCATGTCTTCATCAACGACATTATCAAAACTCACAACGCCTACCGAAGGAAGCATTCATCGCCACCATTACGACATGCAGCAGACTTGACTGCGCACGCTCAGTGGTGGGCGGTGCATTTAGCAGACAATGACGATTTCCAACACAGTAAATGTATTCTCAAGAATCAGAGAATTGGCGAAAACTTGGCAGTTAAGTTTACCAATGGAGATACATTTTCTGGTATGCCATGATATTAAATATAATAATATTTAGTGATATTCTGAAACTTAAGAGGTATACTCAGCCTAGGAGAATGATACACTTCAACCCCATTTGTTAAGATTACGCTTATTTTAGGTTGCTGCTAATATAAAAAAGAAGATGTGGTATGATTGCCAATGAGACAACTGTCCACAAGAGACCAAAATGACACAGACATTAACAACTATAGGCCAGCGTACGGCCTTCAACAATGAGCAAAGCCCATACCGCATAGTCAGCTATAAAAGGCCCCGAAATGACAATGTAAAACAATTCAAACGAGATAATTAACAAATTATAGTTTACATTTTCCGACGCTATCCAACTCGACATCCAACTCACATATTTTCTTGTGAATAACGAAATTTATACCGATTTTGTGCTACTTTCCTTAGGGACGACACCAAAAGATCAATGTATGATAAACATTGGGGGGGGGGGGGGCGGGGGGGGGGTAAAACTGCTGCAAGTTTTGTGTCCCAAACTCGATTTTACACATATCAATTTAACCCAAATTAAGTTTAGAGGGGGGTGGGGGTCAGTGAAACTTTGAATTAAGTTTTTTTTTATCCTTCATTGAACTTTTGATGTCGTCCCTTACCCTTCAGGTTTTATGAATCTATTATCATTTAATAGTTATTCTGTTTGTTGGTGTTTATATATAGATCTATTTCATGCCAATCAGAAGAAACGTGCAATTCAATACACAAATACATATTCCAATGCACTTTTTGGTAATTTTTTTTCTTTTTTTCTTTTATATATTATTTCGTTAATAAGATTGGGGGATGTTGTTTACTTGACATCCAGTAGCTTATATTTCACCAATATAGAGGAAATGATCAAATAAACAAGTAATATGCGAGACATATGACTGCAAAAGTGAATGGTATATATGTTGTATTGTGACAATAATTTAGCTGTGTGACAGGCAACGAAAGGACCCAACAAACAGTGTCTGACAGGGTTTTGTTTCTTGAAGAGAACGTGAAACATATTTAATTTGTTTCCCTTTTCCGAAACGACGTGGGTGAGTATTTATACATCCACCACAACAAGGGTTTTACTAAAGTATTAGAGAACATTATTAATTCTAGAATAATGTTTATTTTAGATTATCCGAGTTCTTCCTATGTTAAAGTCCAAACACACATTTGAAACACAGCAATTCCAAGATTATATATGTATTTTAAATATATTCGACCCGGTATCGACGCACAGAGAAATGGGGCAATGGCAATTGGAACTCGTTACATATGTTGACTTCAACACTAACGTTTTAACATGTATAATATGATAAATGTCAATTTCTTTAAAGATCTTTCCAACTGGTTTTACTTATTGTTCTTGTGTGGTGTTCTGTTACATGATGAGTCGGGTGGAGGAGTGCTAAAAAACAAGTAAACCCCGACACATTATTTACATTCCTATCTTAAGACAAAGTCTGTAATTCAGGGGTTGTCGTTTGTTGCTGTCTCATAATTATTTTGTTTTTGTTTTGTTTATTGTTTTAGTATAGTACAGACAACAATGAGCCTAGTATTTTGTTGTTCATGTTCATTGTTGAAAACTGTATAGTAATCTATAGCTGCTTACGTAGTTGTCTCATTGACGATCATACCTATCTTCTCGTTTTTAATACATTTTGACACAAGACATCTTTTCATTTTATGTTTTGTTTACGTTTTTAGATGAACAATGCATATGTCAAAATATTACACAACAAACATATTTTTGTCCATCTGATGAGTTAAGCCTTTTTTCAACTGATTTTTATAGTTCTTATGTGGTACTGTTTTACCACTGTCCCAGGTTACGGGGAGGGTTGGGATCCCGCTAACATGTTTAACCCCGCCACATTATGTATGTATGTGCCTGGCCCAAGTCAGGAGCCTGTAATTCAGTGGTTGTCGTTTGTTTAATATGTGTTACATACTTGTTTTTCGTTCATTTTTTTTTATATAAATAAGGCCGTTAGTTTTCTAGTTTGAATTAATTTACATTGTCATTTCGGGGCCTTTAATAGCTTACTATGCGGTATGGGCTTTGCTAATTGTTGAAGGCCGTACGTTGACCTATAATTGTTAATTTCTGTGTCATTTTGGTCTCTCGTTGAGAGTTGTCTCATTGACAATTCTTTTTTATATATGTCTACATTACTGACATGGACCAAAGTATACCTATTATAGATAACAGTAAATTATTAATATAGTAAGTAAGTATTTAAGCCACAAGTGAAGCAGAAAACCACTACTTGACTTCCGTATAAGTCGGAAAATGACACATAACATTATGACTTGTTAGTTTTAATGTTCATAAATAATTTGACGAAAGCTGTACTAGTGTGGTTTTATAAATACTTTTTAGTTGTTCTTTGAAATAACATACACACTTAACTATTTACCGTTTAAGGAAAAGAAGTTACTGATGATTGGTATAGTGAAATCAACATGCATAGATACGGAAGAGAAACTGACAATTCAAGGACAGGTAAGTGTCTTCCTAAATACATGGTGTCTCAACTATAAATTAAAAATTTAACCGGTGTATAAAGTAAATCTGTCACACCTTCTTACGGATCCTAAATTCTAAGTGATACATTTTTTTAAATATATTTAAGACCTGAATACGTAGAAAGGATTTGTTCTACATTTCAGTTTCCTGTTCCCTTTTTCTGCGACAAATATGGAAGAAATTATTTTTTTCCCCTTCACTCATTATCTTGACTTTCATTCATGTTGAGATTTATACAGATAGAATCGTTTACGAGCATTCAATACATTTCAAATGTAGAAGAAATTTTAGGATAGCCTTGAGAGGAGGAAATATTGATGTAACCAAAGACCTAGCTGCGCTTAAACAACGCGATATTATTATAAATAAAATTGATGCATTGCATTATCGGTCGTCTCACTGTCTATATCACTCTGCTCCGCTCTTAATAAAACTGCATATCACGGTTTTGTGACGTTGACCCGGCCTTAATAACTTTGACCCGAACTTATCAGCGACGTCATAATGTTTGACCGGACTTTGATAAGTTTGACCCGAAGTTATCAAGGCATCTTCTAGTCGCTGGTGAAATAAAGAAAACGCTTCCAAAAGAGGCAAATATTGCCCGATAAATCGATTAACAGGTTATCTGCATATTGATATTGTAAAATATCAGATGCTCGACACAATATGAAGGCTTCTTGATCTGGTTCGCTGCGCTCACTCGACAAAAAACTTCATATTGTGACTCGCAGCTGATATTTAACAATATTATTAATTCATATATTTTAACTAATTTGATTCGTTTAGGGATAGTCACAGTCAAGTTCAACTTTATTTTCTAAGGTAGATAGAAAACGGCGGATAGCAAAAAGCATATTGCACAGCAAAAAGCATATTGCACGGTTATTTTTAGAATATCTAAAAACCGATATACTTTGTGACGTCCTGTAATGAATTTCATAATATTGTTAAAAGTTTCGACCTCATACAAAGGCTATAATTGTATAATATCAACATGCAGACAACCTGATAATCGGTACTTATCAGTTGTGACTAACATCTACCGGTCAAACAATCGTTTTGTATTATAGCAAACTAAATATATCGATTCAAATGTATTACTGTTTATATCATACCATATTATGTTTATATAATATATTTGACAAGTCAAAGTAAAGTCAGCATATAATTTTTAAAAAAATCATTTGAAAACCAGCAAATTACAAACTTATTTTTAAAATTCTAATTATGTTTATTTGTGTTTGTTCATGCATCACACAATTTGATGCATTTGTCTAAGTATACTATGTGTTTGTTACTTTATAAACCTTGTAATGGATTTCATTTAAAATACATGCGTTATTTCCCTTTGTACAGATGTTATAGATCTATTAAGAAGTTTCTTAGTTATAAAAAATTGAAGTATAACAAAACAATTTGATAAGCATTGACGACATGAATGATGAAATATCACTTGCAAAACATATAGATGCATTATTAACGTTTTGAAAAAAAAAATACTGCAGATTGATCCTTCAATTATGCAGTTCTTTTTTCGTTTTTTTTCGTTTATTTCGGTTTTTTTTTCTCGGTTTTTGTACGAAAACAAATTGTAAAAGCCTATTTACACCCTACATCGTAGTGCATGGGTTTTATCTTTTTTTGTTAGCTATACCGTTGTCAATTTTATAAAGGGTTAGGTCCCGATGTATTTTGCTAATACAAATGCACATCGAATTAGGTTTTATTTCTAAGCCAGTTTAAGATTGTATCTGTATATTGCTAGGACATTTCAGTCAGGTGGTATGGAAGGAGTCCAGAGAAGTTGGAGTAGGGAGAGCAAGGACGAACGATGGGAAGGTGGTGGTTGTTACAAACTACAGACCTGCTGGAAACAGACCTGGGGCTTACTCCACTAATGTTCTTCCACCCTCGGACACATCAAAATATGAACAAACAGGTACATATAGATATACATATTTTTCCTGCATTGTCAAAGGTAGAGCAGTTCTGGTAAGCGATCGAATTCGTACGTGCGTCCGTCCATCAGTCCGTTCGAAAGAAACATTTCAAAGATTTATTGGCTTCTATGAAAGGAATCATTGCTCAAAATGTGAATGAATATTAGCAATTTCAGAGTGTTCATCGAAAAATTTATTGACTTACCAATACCCGGAATTTAAGTACTGGTGATAACAATGTTTGAAATAAAATCACAAAAATACTGAGCTCCGAGGAAAATCAAAAACGGAAAGTCCCTAATCAAATGGCAAACTCAAAAGCTAAAACACATCAAACGAATGGACAACTGCCATATTCCTGACTTGGTACAGGCCTTTTCCTGTGTAGAAAATGTTGCATTAAACCTGGTTTTAAAGCTAGCTAAAACCTCTCACTAGCATGACAGTGGCGTATTTTACATTAAAGTCCATTTTGTTAAAAATTTTAAAAGATTTCCTTCAACGCAAAATATCACGGAAACATGTTGAATTTGAAAATGTGTCTTCAAACATGCTAAATGCATGAAAATAAGAGTCAATAGTAGTGTACCGGTGTACATATCTCGTTAATCCATATAAATATACAAATCAAGAAAGATAACCAAGGAAATTGCAATAACTCCTAACAGAGCAAAACATATGCATACGTCGACATTGTAAACGTTCCTTTGTAGGACACAAATCCGCAATGCCATTCCTAACTTTGTTGAAATGTTAAAATAGGTGGTAAATTTGCAGATCTGATGATTGTTCCTATATCTTAAGATCTATGAACACGAGAGCATGTCTCTCGTAAGTGGGCATTGACCTAGACCCATTGTATTGGTCAACCAAGTTAAATTGTTAAATATTTTTTTTAGCTGTATAAACTCTCACATACATATATATTTTAATCTGATTTAATTGCGTTCTGATTTTTTATAAGTCATATATAGACTGAAAAGACAAGCTTTTAGTTATCTCACTGACTTATTAATTGCACTCGTTTATTTTGTCCCTCTCAAATTATTTGTATGTCAAGACATTTTGATCATAAGAAAACTGGAAATAAATTATGTTATTTTCAGTTACTAATTCCTGTCTTACAAAATGATTTCCCTCTTCTAAAAGTCATGACCAATCTTAGATATTGCTTAAAATAAGTTTTTACTGGAATTATTTAGTAATTTTAGAAAATGTAATTTTGATATGTAAATATTTAGTCCCAAGGTACGAAGCAAAATACAAAAAGAGGATAAAAAAGAATTAATATATCTTCCTATGCTACCCTATGGAGCACTTTTTTTTTAATATATATAGTCGCCCAACCTTACTTCTAAAAATCTTGCAGCGCTAGCATATCATAAAGTCAATAATTGTAGTTATCGCACCGATTCAAATACATTCTTTGTAACTCATATTGTTCATTTTGATGAGTCTTTTTTCAAAAGAAAGTAATTTTATCAGTAAGTGCGCAATGGATGGGACTATTAATAGTCCCAGGCAATGGCAAAGAAGTTTCCAAAGATTGACGACTCGGTCATATGATATCGTTCAAGGTAACAATCTTGGCACAGTGGACTAAAAGATGTAAACTTTCTTTCCTTTTTGTTGCACTTTAGTGTTTCAGTTGTTTCGATGTTGTTCTCTTATAGTTGATGTGTTTACCTCAGTTTTAGTTAGTAACCCGGATTTGTGTTCTCTATAGACTTGTGACTTTCGAACAGCGTTGCCTTTATTTAAGGTACTCTTCTTGATGCTTAGTGTTTTCTTTTTTTAGTCAACCACAGGTTCTTGATGGCATTCGTGTTTTCAAAGATGTATTTTTCTTTTGATATTTGTCTTTTCGTCGTTTTCGTCGACTGATCGTCTCTGATTGCCACTTGAAACCTTGAACCCTTTCATCATTTCGGTTTGATATAATTTCATGTCCATGCTTTTGAAATCTCTATACCTTTTTTAAGCATCACTAGCATACAAACATTTTTTATCTCTCACATTAAAACAGCATGTATAATTTGAAAGTTGCAAAATAGATTTTTCATTATCGCTTTTTTTCTATAAATTAAGTTCAAAACTGAGCAAATATGAGCTTAATATCATCTAAACATAATTAAAAAACAATTACTGTTAGAGATAAACTCGATTGTTCCTTGAAATTCATGTTAATCGAGGTAAAACGCTATTTTTATGCATCATGTATGTAGTTCTAGATTAACATTAATCATACAGGAACGCTGAGAGTCATGTTCTGTTTTAGCCTTATGTTCAAATTTGGAAAAAAAACTATTGTTTTGAAGAGAAATAAAATAAAATTCAAACGTATACACATACTAGTTTACAAAAATAAATGTTAAGTACATCTTCGTGTGTTCAAGGGCTTACTTTATCAAGATTTCCTGTTTCCTATTTAGCATGGTAAAATGTGTATATTATTTGACGATCTTTTATTATTCCACCATTTAAATAATGTAACTATATTTAACCCGATACACATATGTAGTTAGCAAATATTTACGTATTTGATGTATGTGCCATAAAAGAAAAATCTTCATAAATGGTAGAATTCACAGAGTCACATTTATAGTTCCCTGTAACGGACCATTAGTCGGAGTAAACGGTTAAAGAGGATTCTATCCTGTTTAATTATGTGTCAAACAAATAAAAAGTCGAAATACTAGTAGACAATTGTAAAGGAAACTAAGGTTAATTTGCTACATAGTGTAAACTTTTGTGTGGAAATTGTTCCGATATGGCATCCAAACCTAAGAAATCAAGGTCAAAAAGACGTCACTCCGATGATGATAGTGATCAGATTACAGGGGCTAAGAAACAGAAAATTGAAGAAGATAAATCGATCATAGGTGGTATAAGTTCAATCATGGCATCCATTGGTGAGTTTCTGTTAATACAACTAGAAATTTAAAATTAGATAACTTCGTGCACTTGAAGAGATTTTGGTCGCCTATATATAATGTCATAGAAACAAAACAGCGAGCTAAATTGCCGTTTAAAAAAAAAGTTAAGTGTTAGGCGGAACAAAGAAAAGGTACAGTCGGATGCAGTCTAGATAGAACACACATTTGCCTGGACTTAATGGGAGTACGTGTCTACTATTTATATGTCTGGGTACATTTCTCAGTTCTCTACAAATATTGACTGATTTTATTTTTTAAATTTGGTAAAAAACACGAAAAATAAACTCATCAAAGATGCCAGGACTAAATCAAAACAAGTTAAAAAGACCAAATAAAGTACGCAGTTGTAGAGCAGTGAAGAATAAACATTCCTAAAAGTTTTGCCAAATACAGCTAAAACGGTCATCTATTCCTGAAGAAAGAAAAGCATTTCAGAAATTTAAAGTTTTGTCAACAGTTAATTTATAATTATGACCATATCAATGATAATTCATGTCAAGTGCTGACTACTGGGGGTGGTGATTCCGTCAGGGAATAAAAACTCCACCAGCAGTTGTATCGACCAAGTGGTTGTAAATAAACTCATCAAAGATACCATGATTGACATTTCATTTTTGCGTCAGAATAAACATTCTGTTAATAATGCATGCGCTCCATTTAATAGTAAATGAAACTTGGTCTTTAGCGGCAATATTGTTCTTAACACCATCTTAATGGTCTTAACTTAAAGCGAAAGATACCAATGGAGGGACCGACAAAATCACTACAACCCTCCCTCAGCCCCTTCACCCCAAACAAGTATTTGGTTTTACATCTCGCCAGGAGATGTCACAATCAACCTAAAAAGGATAGATGCTGACGCTTTCGGCTCTATATTTGACATTGATTCAATTAATATATATTGTAAAAACTTAATTTAAGAAACATCCACGGGTTGTGTGTACAAAAAGGGTTATTGTTCGATATAAACCCAGGTTTAACCCAAAATTATCTTCATTAAATGCCTTAACCAAGTCAGGAATTGGTTTTCCATTCGTTCCGTTGATTGACATAGTCTAACGTTTGAATTCGCCATGTTTTATGGATTTCAATCTTTTTGAATATCGATTTCCGTTATATTTTTTTCTTTTTGCGTATTCTATAGACATCATAACTTTTTCTCTTTAAAGCTTTTATTTTATGGAAATTAAAAGAAAACTTCTGTTGCAGATAACAATCTATTTTTTTTTTTATAGAATTAAGAAGTATTTTGGCCTTTAGAGGTTTCAATTTATAGGAATGAAAGAAAAACTTCTGTTGCAAACAGCAAATGAGATTAAGGATAAATGACACTCTTTTCCTCATTATCATGTCGATTTTTTTTATGTACATTTAACTAATTAGCAATAAACTAAAATAAAATTCAAATAAAAGAATGTATATTTCATTTAAATTTCAATAATAAAAACATAAATAAAGGCAACAGTAGTATACCGCTGTTCAAAGTCATAAATCGATCGCGAGAAAACAAATCCGGGTTACAAATTTAAACCGAGGGAAACACATCAACTATACAAGGAAAACAAAAGATCACTGATGTGCAACAAAAAAAAAAAAAAAAAAAAACACAATTCAACATACATAGAAACTAACTATAAGATAACAACAGATCTCGCAACAAGAGGAAACTAAACGTTAGAGACAAGTTTGTGTTTTCAGAAAACAGAAAAATCTAATTCAAACGACATATGTTTTGGCTTTGTCAAAATTCAAACGTTTTTTTAAGGATTCGTACAAAATCTTATGTATGGTTAAAGAATGACAAATGAATAAAAAATAAATCCGTCTGTCAATAATGTGTTGTAGAGAATAAGGACATACTATGTATATGTACATATCGACAGGAAAATATGATTCCTTTTTTTCTAGGAGTAATGCCCATTTGAAGTTGGAACGAATGCCTAGTTATACTTCAATAACACTTTATCATCGCTACTCCTCTGAAAAAAAAAAAATAACAAAAATACAGAACTCCAAGGAAATTAAAATCGGAAAGTTCATTTTCAATTGACAAAATCAAAAGCACAAACACAAACACATCAAACGTGAAGAAACAACTACTTATATCCCTATCTGGGTACAGGCATTTACTTCTGTAGAAAATGATGGATTCAATGGATTAAAGCCGGTTTTATAGCTAGTTAAATAGAAATAGGGGAACAGCAGTTACCATGTGGATTCCACTCAACAAAATTTCATGAAACATTGTAGATGATAAGGACTTACTATGTAGATTTGCATTTCAACAGGAAATTATGATTCATTTTTTTCTAGGAATTATGCCCCTTTGAAGTAAAAATGTCCGACTCGATAAACTATTGCAACAGTTTGTTATTGCAACTCCTCTCAAACCACTAATTATAATTTCAAAAAACTGTGTAGATAATATGGACAAACTATGCAGATGTGCATATCGACTGGAAATTATGATTGTAAATATATATTTTTTTAGAATTAGCCCCTGTGTTCTTCAATTTTGGCCTAAATGTACTACTGCGACAGTTTTTCAGCGCAAACTCCTCTGAAACCACACAACAGAATTTTATGAAATTTTATGGATAATCATCAAGCAAAACAACACGGTGTCTTATGTTAATACATGTTAGAGTGAAATATCGGATAACGCTGGTGTCCAAAAGTTCAGGGGGGTCCTCTCCTGTCATGCTTCATTGATTCCCATTTAAACAACCCAATTTTCCCCAAAAATGCAGGAGGGGGGAGGGGGCTATTTCCGCCTCTGTAAAACCAAATCTAAAATGATTAATTATGAAATGCTTATGACGTAAAAGTCTCTCAACAGATGACATTTCAATAAATTTTGATATGGAATAATACCTAAATTAGATTTGAAGACAAGGATGTACTTAAATTTCGTGTTTAAAAAGAGGGTCGAAATATACCAGAGGGACAGTCAAACTCATAAATAGAAAATAAACTGACAACGCTAAGCCTAAAAAAGGAAAAGTCAAACAGACATATAATAGTACACAAGACACAACATAAAAATCTAAAGACTAGGCAACACGAACCCCACCAAAAACTTTGTGTGATCCCGGGTGCGTCGGAAGGGTAAGCAGATCGACAAAACAAATTGATGTAATTCTCAGAAAGGTTATATTGTTGTTTGAGCAAGCAACAATCAGTCAGTCAACGTGACTGAGACAGTCAGTATTAGATTTGTTGAAGCTTTCATTGGATTTATCGTGAGCCATCTTTACTCAACTGTAGTTTTATGTCTTTCCTCATTTTGCTGAGGTCTACGATAATTTCATAATTTTTAGCACGAGTTTGAAAAAAATCTATGGTGAATTTTAAACTCATTTTTTTGTAATCTTTGATGTACTGGTAAATTATAAGTACTTGAATTAAAGTATGATACTTTAGAATTGATTTTTTCAAGATATATTATATATCATGAAATGTTATTAAAATATACAATGAAGTTAATTTTCGATTACCAATAAGTAATGGTTTGGTGACGTGTTTGTTGTTTGTATTTACCGTGTATTGTAATATTTTAAATAATTGATAAAAAGAATTACCTGTCCATCTCATGACATATACCTTTACATAGAAATGCGTTGGTGTTGTTAGATGTTACCCAGAATTTAACTGTTTGTATTTAAATCTCCAGTGATCATAATTTATTGGCCTTTAGTATTACATTTGGTCACTGTACGCAAGTTGGTAAGTTCATGAAATATTTTTTTTCTTTCAACGCCTCAATTCATTGGCGTATTTTTTTTTTACCAGCATCAATTGTCCAGGCTAATTTACTTAGTATGGTCATACGTTTAGGTTGAAAACTTCACTTTTTTATTATTATTATTAAAATTGAAAATGGAGATAGATAAAGTGTCAAAGAGACAACACCTCGACCAAATTTAAAATTTTTAAGACTTGGTTAACCTCAAAGTTAGCGTTTTACAATGGAAAATGTATATAAGCAATTGTTGCATTATTTTTCATTGATATATCAAGATGAGAATTGTCAAAATGGTTTATTTCGCAATGCTTTAAAACATTATCATGAAAATATACTAACAATATAAACGTTGCAACACATTGTTGCATTAGGACGGGAATGGATACATTTATTCAGTACTTTGTTTCGAGCATTTTTTTTAAGAAGTATTATTACAATGAGAACTGCATTCAAATTTTATGCGTAAATGAATGGTATTTGTTTAAACATGATACAAGAAACAGAAAATTCAGATACCTTAGAAAAGTTAATTAAATGGGTAATGGCAGCCCCGAGCAGTGACGTGTACCTCACAAAAGTATTACTGCCTTTTATTTTACTTTTGATAATAATTGAAAAGCTTAATACATTTTTTTAATGTGTATTTTTAGCAATTGATTTATATCCGTTTTATAAATATAATTTTCGACATTTAAATATATATAGGGCATTTCATTGACCAAATAAAAAAATATATAAGATCATTCACGAATATGAAAAGGGACAATTTGATAGAATATTATACTTGTTAACCGAAGAAATTAAAATTTGAATACATTTTGTAAATTTCAATGAAGTCGTTTTTCATTGTAAATACAACTTTCTGGTAGATAACGGTTTACCTGAACGGCATCAAAATATGAAATTAATCAAACAAAAGCTGTATTTTTCAATGAAGTCAATATTCCATTGTAAATAGGAGTTGATGGTATGTAGTGTATTGACCATATAATATTTCTCCAAAGATCAATAGATAATAATTATTACCTGTAATATACATATTACCTGACCATATGTTATATTGTCGTAAATATTGTCTTCTCCATTGTGTACCCGCAACCATTTTATTAGCTATTGAAATATTTGATCTTCTTAAAATCGGATTTTATGACCTCAGAAATATATTTTTAAATTCGACGTTGGTCAGGTGAGTTAAAATATAAGAAATATTTTATGAAACCTTTTGGAAAACAAAATAATTTAAAAAATGTTAACCTATTAAGCGAAATTAAAATGTTAATGGGAAGCTTGTTATGTAAGCCTTTTTCATTTCATGTCGGTACATTGTAAGTCTTAATCCTGAAATATCCTAAACTATAAATGTGTACTAACCATGTTAAAACAAACGTTAAAAAGCATTCTTTGTTTTCGATGATCATATATCATACAACTTTATGGCGATATACAAGTATGACAATTTATGTGGTACTCAAAGAACATGCTGGTCACATCCAAGGGTTTTCAATTCAGATTTGTGTTTTTATCCGTTTATTTTTTAGTTTCCTCTGTGTTCTGTCTCTAATTTTTCCATTTTGTTGTAATTGATCTCGATAATTCATGTACGTGCAGACTTTCTCTCTTGCATAAGAAAGCATTTGATCTCCTTAGAATCAATAAAAACCGGACGTTATCAAAACTTTGTTGTACGAACAAGTTTTGTTTCTGTTGTTTCATTGTTCTCCACTTGTATTTGATGTGTTTCCCTAGGTTTTTGGTGTGTAACCTGGATTTGTTTTCTTCTCAATCGATTTTGAATTTCGTACAGCGGTATATTACTGTTACCTTTATTTAGTTAATTTGTCATAACCAAAAAGGCACATATTGTCGCCTATTTGGTCTTTTTCCAGACTCTTAGAATTTGGCAGCAATTATGAAACAATTTTTAATTTTTTTATTTTTATTGAAGAGTTTTAATAACGTCCGGTTTTGATTGATGTAAGTGACACATGCTCAAACACAATTGTAAAAAGGATTTATAAGTATCACATTTTAGTGGTACTGTAAACAAGGACGAATTTAAGTGTCATCTTCTGTATCACATGATAGTTTTATGCAATGCAGAAGTATTTTAAGATCCACCCAAAGTCATATATTTCCCTATAAAGATATTTACTGATATCATTTGCAGGTATGTACATGAACATTTTTTTCAAGTGAAATCTGATCCATTTAGATGATAAAATATGGTAAATCAAATTTTACCATCTTTGTAAATTTGTAATATAAAAATATAAAGTAATAGTTAATTTCCGTGACTTAATAAAAGTAGGTGATTTTCGAACAGGAAAAACTGTTTTCCTTGTACTTAAGTATTGGTACTGTATTTATTAAATGTACAAATAAACTTAAATGTATATTCTATAAGTGCTAAATGTTTCTTTTTTAAGGCAAACGATTAAATATGTTTGGAAGAAGCGGAGGTGGAGGTGAATCTAGGTCTACTAAAACATTCACAGAAACAACAGGCTCAGGTGCAAACAAAGTAACAAAAACAGTGGTCGAAGAAACAATCATAAAAGCCGATGGCAGTAAAACAACAAACCGGAAAGAAACCATAACACATGGCGGTTCATCAAACTCTTCAACTCCAGCATTACAAAGTTCAAGTTTTCCATCACATGATGACTCCAAAAAGAAGGAAAAGGACAAAGGAGGCGTATTGGGGGTAGGTCAATTTTTTGGGTGTAAAATTAGATAAAAAGTCTGGCATAGTAACGATAACAAAAGTACAGACTTAAATCGGCGTAGAATAATGATAAGCAATGCTGACAGGAAAGAAAGATTAAGTACCAGGAAAGCGTAAGAATCTTCAGTAAGAAAGCGTTAACTTATTTGACGTTGTGTTTATTCTTTTATTAATGTTTATAGAAATGAGCTGGTAATTACTTAGGAATTCAGTAGGAAACTAGATGAAGTACACATGATAAAGAATAATCAATTCTGTTCAATAGCATTGTATACTCATCTTGTGACTTTGTTTAAAAGTTATGTTTTTGCATAGATTTTTATCTATATGTTCTTTACTTATAGTATTTCTCTGTCTTGGACATGGGATGCCTGTTTTTCAAGGGATAACCTATGGTGTGTGTTTCACTTTCTGCAATTGTATGCTGAGGCTTTTCGTGGATTCCTTTTACTTCTTTTGCAGCAACAATCATGCAAAAAACTCTTCAATACCAGGCTCATAACCATGTACGCCGGATGCGCGTTTTGTCGTCAAAAGACACACCATATTATATTGTCCTCGTTTCCTTTTCACCAGCATGTCATTATTTTCTCTTGTGTGTCGCTTGTAACACACATCCTTCTTCTAAATCTAGCCTCTTCGTTTTCATGCTGTTTTTTCTCCAAAGCTCACAGTTCATCCATTCAAGTCTTTTATTTTATGTTGTCTAAGCAATTATTAGCCTTATAACATATTCCTTGATTGATCTTTTTAATTCTGAAAAAAATAATAGATGATAAGTTTGGAAATGAATAGAAAACAAATCTTGTGACATTTTATGATTTGTCACATACAAACAAGTTACTTCATAGTCACGAGTCATCTATGTCTCATCAGCATTACATTTGTACTTGTTTTAAAAATCTCACCAAAGGATACAAGGATTGTAATTTTGTACGACACTCAAATCAAAACGGCTAAAAAAGCAACATAAAGCCAAAATTGAAGTGCATTAAGGATCTTAAATAAAGTTAAGTAGTCTTCTTTGATGTATTTTTTCTTTCTTTTGGAAGGTCTGCGCCTTAAGTAATATAAAGATTATACTTGTGTGCTATTTCTAAATAGTAGTACATGTATATATGAATAAACCTGTGTATTATTGGATGAGATAATGCGATACATTCACTGTGTTAATTATGAAGTGTGCAGTAAATTAATAATGTCTACGGACAATATAGATTTCCCAGAGCAGCATACGCTCTGTATAACATGGTAATATCATCAATATCAAATGGCATTAGGGAGAAAAGTAGAATACAAAAAATAATAAATAAAATGGTATACGCAAAATAAATGAAAATATCGGTGATGTGATATAAAGCTGCTATATTCTATAAATAAAGGCATCAGTAGTATACCGCTGTTTAAAAGTCATAAATCGATTTAACTGCAACAAATTCAGGTCACAAACCAAATCCGAATGAAACACCAACTTTAAGAGAAAAACAACGGAAAAATAGAATCACTGAACTGCTATAAAAAAACAAACGTCAACATACATAAAAACGTACTTCTTTAGTATTTGATAACAACTGCCATATTCCTGAATTGGTGCAGGTTATTTTAAGAAACATGCATGTTTTCAGATGGGACAAATTCATATTCATTCACCTACTCATATACATTAAAATGGAAAACTCTGTAAAAGACATACACGAACAGTGTCTACCATTTACTCTGGTAGGCTTTCATATATTATTCGAAAACAATTCCTGTTCTAACTCTCATTGTATAACTTAATGCCCGCTTTTACTCGATATAAAAGATGTTTCGGCAAATGTTTGATATAAGTGCCAAAGAACTTCAGCAAGTGTATGCCAATATTCTCAACCTTTTAAAACCGTTCGCATTCTACGACGCTACCTTCTGCAAAATTGAGTTTATACTTAATTTTGAATGGGGATTGATTGTTGATTGATTGTTGATGTTTTAACACCACTTTTAAGAGCCACTATTGTGCTTTTTCGTGGCGGTTAGTTTTTGTGGGTGAGGAAACCGGAGTGCCCGGAAAAAACACCGACTTTCGATAGAAATCCTAGTCAATTAAGATTGGAGTCGAGTGTACCCGCACGAGTGGGGTTCGAACTCACAATCTCAGGGAAATTAAGAACATAACATATTGCATATACAACTGTTGTTTGTGGTTACCTTTATTTTGGACACGTAGATGTCGTTTGGTTACTGTTGCGGTGTAAATGGTGCATAAGCTACAGATATGCCAACTGAGTGCAGCACAATTGGTTGATTTCACTTCGAATTGTAATACTAAGTATACCCCATTCCTTGTTTGCCTCTGGCATGGATGAATTTAAACGTATTTGGTACCTTTGATAATTATTTGGGTGTCGAAATGTACTTATGTATTGTTGATATATGTATTTCTCTAGCCTGAAAGTTCTTGTATTTTTTTGCACTGTAGTCATGTCATGTAATGTTGTCATGTTAGTGTTATATTTATCATTGCCATATAAGCGCGAGGTTTGGTAAGCCACAAAACCAGATTCAACATTTTTTTTCTTAAAATGTCCTGTACCAAGTCAGGAAAATGGCAGTTGTTTTCTTACAGTTCGTTTCTGTGTCTATTCCATTGTCATTTGTTTATTGTTGCAATTCAGTGTTTCTGTTGTTTCGTTGTTCACCTCTTATAGTTGAGGTGTTTCCCTCGGTTTTAGTATGTAACCCGAATTTGTTTTCGCTCAATCGATTTATGACTTTCGAACAGCGGTATACTACTGTTGCCTTTATTTTGACAGCTCTTTGGACATGTTTGTTTTAGAGGCTGTTCACCTTCGTTCGTGATATGTTAGTTGTTCAAACTATTTAGATTTGAACGGAACGGATAATTCGTGTATAGACGAGGCAAGCATTTAGTTTTCTTATAGGATTTATCATATAAATAAAAAAACATATAAGCGACAAAACATATAGACAAACAAACTAAAGCAGGAAATGCTCTAGATGAGAAATACTACAGGCAGTTTAGCGCAGACTCACAAACAAATGCATCAATATATAAATACAGGTAAAATGAACAATATCAAACAACTAAGGGAGCAACAAGTTAACTTCGAAAAGGGGGGAATGGGAGGTATCACGGCTTTTTTTAAGGGTAAGAATATTTCTTTTAGTTTTTCGACGCTATCAACTAATTATTTTTTTCAAAGAAACACTATTAGGTAGGAGGAATCTGAATTCATAATATGTTTTTGTCATCTGCTTGACTATAATATTTCTTTTCATCAAAAAAACATAACAAGAGCTGGAATTATTCATAAAATACTTAATGTACACGTTTGGTCAGATCATATATTTTTACAATTTATTTTATTTTATCCGGATGTAAGTTGAGGTAACTAGGCTAGGATTCTTTAAATTGGCTGACATAACATAGTTGCAATGTATCTGTCGTGTCTGGACTAATCTACCCACGCAAACATTTTATGTTTACCAAGAATAAATAAATAAAATCCTTTTATTTTGATTATTGTTCTGTTAGTTAGGTTCAGTAGAATACTATTGAACGTAAACCCATTCTGACCATAACACTATCTGATTAAATTGATCCATAGATAACCTAAATTGGGTAAATGAAATTCGCAAGGAGAAGATAAAAGCATTAACGTGCCATTTATAAACTGATGTTAAAACAGCAAATGTTTGAACATATTTTATAGTCCAATTTACTGCCCCGGTCAGTTGATCTATTGTGTTAGATGAGGATATTTACTTAGTGGTACACCCAAGGTTTATCATAATAAAATCAATACGTGTTTGATTTGAGGGTTGTTGTAAATACGATTAGGTTTTGATCAATATTTTGGACACGTATTGCAATAAAACTGATGTCTATCCCTAGTAATTTACTAGATTTGTTCATCAAAACGTTTACTTTAATTTTATTATAAGATTAACCATGTTTACTTCTTTCAATGTTTAAATTTTCGTCGCTTAAATTTAACCTTATTTTTTCAATAATCATAGATTGTTAACCTATAGTATCTACATATTGTTACCAAAAATTATCAATAATTGTAGAAAAAAGAACAAATGATTGATTCTAGCAAAAATTAAAATCACAAAAATACTGAACTTAGAGGAAGATCAATTGGGAAAGTTCATAATCACATAGTAAGTGTGCATGTAGTTATATATAATAAATAGATACGTGCACGTGTATGACTATCTGAAATCGATATATTCTGTTTTCTCTTACTAAACATGCATGAACTATTTGCAACTAGAATAAGCAAGCAACAATTATATTAAGCAATCGAGTCGTAATAAGATGTTAAGCATATTCGTATTCATTGAAAATATCCAAATTCGTGCGTCCGAACTATAATTTTCGAGAATGTAATTTGTATTATTTCATCAATAAAACGTATTTGGTACATTGTATTGAAATGCAAAATTTAAAAAAAAATTAACTGTCATGTATTAACATTTCATATTGAATTCCAGAGATCGAATTCATCTGATACATTATCAGATATTGACAATATTAACGCCTACATAACAAACCTGTCAACAAGTTTTATATATTGATAACATAATTCAACGAGGTCTTAGAAGGTCGGATTTTGATTTATAAACTTTCAATGACATTGTAAATACACCTTCTTGAACGAAAACGAAATTGACAAGTGCTGTCGTGCCATAAGTTAATAAATCTTACATTTCATTAATGGTCTTTACAACCATGTGGTAAACATAAAGTAATAATAAAGATCATTACAAATATGTGTTTTCGATAATAAAAAAAGAATAATATTACAATACTCGTCTAGTATATTAATTGGGCGGATGTGTTAAATATGAAGGAGTATGGCAAGCCGTTATCGTCAAAACTATGTTTAAACTATTTTTCGAAAAATTTACACACTGAGAATTACAACAAAGGACACTGAGATTTAAAAACTTCAAAACGCACACTGAGAATTGAAAATTACACACTGAGAATTGAAAATTACACACTGAGAATTAAAAATTACACACTGAGATTTCATAAAGACGCACTGAGATTACAAAAATGAAAAACGCACACTGAGAATTGAAAATTACACACTGAGAATTGAAAATTACACACTGAGAATTGAAAATTACACACTGAGATTTCAAAAAGACACACTGAGAATAAATAAACTGAAAACACACACTGAGAATTTGAAATTACACATTGAGAATTTAAAATTACACACTGAGAATTTAAAATTACACACTGAGATTTGTGCGCACTTTTTATGCGCACATATCTAATTAGCATACTTAATCTGAATCTATTACAAGCTTAAAACAACAAGGGGACAGAACTCGTTAGTCTTTCGATTTAGTTCCAAATTATTAATAAAAAAACTTTAGAAATACAAGAACAAGAAAAATACCCACTTACTCTTATTACAAAATATAACCAAATGGTGAAAAACTTTATTAAAATTATAAGAAAACATTGGAACAATCTGGAAAAAAATTGCAGTGAAATTTTTACTCAAGTGTCTATTATAGCATATAAACGTAACAAAAATATAAAAGATTAACTAGCGAAATCAGGGAAACAGTTGGAAGACTTTTGAAAAGGGACACATGTTTAATTACTGGTAGTAATGATCTGAATTATAGGCAACAAACTTATGAATATGACAATGTTAAGTCTTGAAATTTATTACGAATGTTGGTTGAAGGAATCGCATTTCATTATAATGACAAGAGTTCTTGAGATCAAGATATTAATCTGTTGAATTATTCATCTCATGAATATTCATTAGTAATTTACATATTAATCTCAGTGTGTATTTTTGAAATTTCAGTGTGTAATTAACAATTCTCAGTGTGTGTTTTTCAATTTATTTCATCTCAGTGTGTTTTATTAAATCTCAGTGTGTAATTTTGAATTCTCAGTGTGTGTTTTTTATTTTTTTAAATCTCAGTGTGTAATTTCGATTTCTCAGTGTGTTATTTTAGGTTTTTAAATCTCAGTGTGTATTTTTTTCGAAAAAAGGGTTTAAACATAGTTTTGACGAGAACGGCTTGCCATAAAGGAGCAATAAGACGTTTTAAAACATAGCTCTTAATGTTTCTACCGTATTTAAATATACTTGACTTTTAAAAAAGTTTTGTCGTTTGGTCATGGATCCTATTTATATTATGATTAATATGACTTGAAATAGGAACAAAAAATCGGGATTCTTCAAAATAATTCAGAAACATTTCATATCAAAAAACAATCATCAAGTTACACACCTATTCACAAGACAGAAATGAAAAAATAAGCTCAGAAAATAATCAAAACTATTCAGCAATTCAAAAAACTGAATTTGTCTTTTCTGAATACAAGACGGTAACAATTATTTGTCAAGATATAACACCCAACTCCTGAAGTGGGTGGGGGTATACTGCAATCACCATGTCCGTATGTCCGTCCGTTTGTTCAATAACTTTTAAAATTACTTCAATGATTTAGTCAGATGCTTGGCAGTGATTAATAATAACGTGTGATAGCTTTTCAAATATGTAGAACATATACTCCTTGCTTGCCAGTATTTTGAATTTCCAATGTGTTGAATGAGTTTCATTTCAACGTTCAACATTCAACAAGAATGACTGTTACTATAAACCTGACAGTGACGCCCTTCGGATCTGTCAAATACTTACTTTCTGCATTTCCGATACTTTGAATCATGAGCGCGACGTTTTTGATAGAATATATTTTTAAAGTGTAATCTACATCTTTACCTTGAAACAATTACAGACATCATTAATTTCAGAATAAATTTGAAATGATGTTTGTAATAGTATACATGTTGTAATATGCCTAATAAATAAACTTTTTGATCGACATATGATAACAATCTTTATATATTTACTTCAAGTGAGTGTTTTATCAATTTGCTCTAGGTATCAATAGTTCACACGCCATTTTTTAAACAAAAATTACGTAATATAATTGAATGATGACAATCGCGTCTGTGAAATGGATTTCATCGTCTGCATGTTCAGCTACTGTCGCGTTCTCATGCTGATTAGTTTCAAGCATCACTTTCGACAGGATTAAAATGTATATTTTGTTTATCTTTTATAATATATTTAATGACTTTCCCCGAAGTAAGAACTGTGCATGATGTAGATAAATAGTACTCTGTGTTGTGAAGGAAGGATGATAAGCTTTATACATTTATGAAGGAAAAAAAAGAAAACTTCTTCAAATTACGCAATGACGTGTTCACTTTATTGCATTATGAGTGATAAAATATAATCTTTGTACAGTAACTTTTGTTTGTTTTGGAAAAAAACAACTTTCTTATGCAGTTAAAATATAACAAGATGATTTAAACAAAAATTAAAAATTAAATTTTGAAAAATAAGTTTAACTTTCACACATCCTTCAATAAAAGTCATAAAAACATCACACCTAGCTTAGAAGATAAAAGGGGAGTAAAAGGGTGATGATCAGCTCTGTATGATAAATCCGCCAAGTTCCAATACAATGACCAACAAGTAGTATAGAACAGATCAAACCAAAAAAAGAGAGAAATAAAACATTGATTACAGTCAATATTTTCTGTTTTTAAAATATAAAGATTTCAAGTTTTGAAATATTTTGTAAATATCTCATTAAAATCTCTAACAAAGATACATATCTTTTATACAATTTCCCGTTGCTTTGAAGGTCCAGGTCATAAAAAAATCTTGAATTTAATTCGATAGTACTAATATGCATTGACAAAAAGTTTCTCAAGAGTCATTATCCGTGTGTTGTATTGATTACCCTAAGTGTGGCAACAATTAGAGAAGTATATTATGTCTAATTGAGAGTGCAGTATGTGCAACTAAGTAATGGGTTTAACAAACAACTCCTACAAATAATGTCCTCAAGATGCAGATAATAATTCGACTTATCTGGTTGAATTTTCACGTCATTTTTACCTCTTTCATGATATCATCAGCAGCTGAATGAAGTCTTTCAACATCACATAATTTTTATCTATGTTGCACATCTTTAAGAATATATATCAGTCATCTAATGGAAACAAATGTTTTTGATAACACCGTCGATCGAAACGCTGATGATTTTGTCAAAGCCTAATTCACTACGCTATTTTGCCGATAAGACAGTTACATTGCCATTTTGCACTTTTTGGATATTACTAGTAGCAGATATATTACTCACAGTGAGAGAAATTATATAAACTTGTGGTATACATTTATTAAATTACAAAATTTAATTACGTTTATGCAGACAGGAAACATATATCAACTTTTACATAGTTGATCGATTCAAAAAATTAACATATGCGGAACGGTTATGACATTTTCTAACATATGTTACATTATTATTGTGTTATGAATGGTGGTTTGATCTAGTTTATATATATTGATATATTGTTCATTTATATCAAAACAATCATGGGTTGTTGTTGTTCACAGTTTTTTGGAAAAGGAAAGGATAAAAGACGGGGAAGCAGTTCTTCCGATTCATCACCAGAAACATCTAAAAAGCCACAAAATTTGAAAGCATTTATAGATGACGCTGTTAAAACTCACAATGACTTGCGTAAAAAGCACGGTGTTCCTTCAGTGAAACATGCAAAAGATCTCAGCGACTATGCTCAGAAATGGGCTGAACACATGGCTGCAACATCATCGTTCGGACATAGCTCATGTACTTTGAAATCGGACAGACTGGGAGAAAATATTGCATGCAGGTCTGGAACCGGCACTGTAGATTATACAGGTAAGAAGGTTCTTATTAATATGAAAAAAAATGGGAGATAGTCAGTGGTACATATCATGTATAAGAGTGAAAAGTGGCAGCACAAATTAAGAAGTTCTTAACTTGATAAAGATAGCATACATTTTTAATAAGCCCACGCCTTTTGAAAAAAAAATCTAACTTGAAAATCAATAAAAAAGTGGAGCGGTACAAAATGAAGTATTGGAAACTCTGAAAGTTTCAATGCTATATATCCATTTATCTAAAGGTCCGAATCATACTCGTCAATGTCCGGTTGAAATGAAGACTTCAGAAGTAACGCACGGTCGTTACAGAATGCAGGATATAAAGACAAGCACGTATTACTGGTGTTGTTAACGTTCTGAAGATGCATGAAATATTTGCCAATGGACGTTAAGACACAAAACAATTGATATCAATTAGCATCTACGCTGCATCAACGTACAAACTCAGTCATACTTTAAGTTTTGTAATTTGTTGTTGATGATGGTATATCTTTGATAGCCTTTGTTAAATTTATATATAGTATTCCAACCTGGATTTTTTTAAAGATCGGGATAATTAAGTGATGGGCACTACCTGTCTTTTGTCCAAGATCGTATGTTGTTGAACTGATTCTTCAAATCATCTTTTATCTCTCTGTAGATAAGGTGTGATACGTGGATATAAATCAGACATTCAATGCTAGCCTTTGCTAAAGTTGTTCAAACTATGAAATGTTAACGAGATTAATCTTTTGACTACTTAAACATTTTTATCTTTTTATACATACATCAAACATATATATTTTCAATTGTTATTTCTTAAAGAGTTCACCAATCCATCAATTTGGCATAACAACTGTGTTGTGAAAATTCTAATGTCAAACATGTTATTTATTTTAATTTATGAACCTAATTAATAGAACATATTTCAAAAAGCACTATGCTAATTAGTTATATTTACAATGTTGTGTATTTATTGTAATGCGTATATGTATTGTAATATTGCTGTCTTTGTCTATTTGTGATACTGACAAATTGAGTGAAATAACTCGAGAGAAGAATACCTTAAGAAATATTTGAAGCGTTATGATAACTGAATATCGACCCATATCTTTCAACTTGTATCTACCATGTCTATAGAATGGACATTGAATGCAACATAACTGCACATTGATTTTCATTTAGTGCCATCATCTTAATAGAAGTTTTCCCCGTAGAGACCCTGTGTGTTTCAGTTTATCATAGTTAACTTTCCTCCGTTCGGCTGAATAGGATATGCAGTCACGCCCGATCAGAACGATATTGTTATAAATGCAACGCTTCGGGTGATAAAGTGCAACACTTTATTCACATTGCATAAAATCTTTAGAGAGTCCGTATGTAGCCTGTTGCAAGGCAGAATGTTTGACCATTCCAAAATTATCCTCATTTTATTCAAAGTTCCCGTCTTTCATCCAAGTTATTCCGCTATGCAGAGCCTACCTATATTAAAATCATCCTTATGCGAAAATAAGTTTTAGACCAAAGAAATATAGATCTATCGATCATGATGATTGAGGAATAAAAACCTGTAAACGTTCAGTGGCAAATTTACATAAAGGATAGTTGGCACAAGTTTCAAAAGGATGTGAAGAAATACCCTGTTTTGCTACTAGGCCACATTTGAAATTAGTGTTTACGTGCTAGTCTACTAGGTGAAAATGCACTGAAAGACATCCCCTTAAACACAATACTTTTCTCAGCGGAACCCTTTGACCTTACATGCAATTGCTAAAGCAGTGAAGTAGACAATACTTATTTTATAATCTATGACTTCGCCCAGGCGGGGTCAAGCTATATACCCCGCACCCTCGACAAACATGCTATACCATTCGACAAGCGAGATGGTATGATCATAAAGTGTTTTCTTCTACAAATCGGCTTGGTCGGTCCGCGTGAGAATTGAAACTCAATTTTATTTTTGACATAAAATGCAAACTTAATTTTATAGGAAACCATAAATAGAAAAAAAAACAGTCGTGAAGGCCGTACATTGATTGACCTATAAGGGTTTACTTTTATAAATTGTTATTTGGATGGAGAGTTGTCTCATTGGCACTCACACCACATCTTCCTATATCTATTGTCTATTTGTTTTAACTTTTGTCAAATTATTGTGTTTTGTAAGACTGCTAATAAAAGTACTTTCGTCGAGCAATTCAGAAAAGATTATAAACAGAGTAACAGTTGAACCTAAATGACCAAGTCATATTTAAGAATTGAATGCTTCTTTTTGTAATTTTATTGGGGGTGCAAAAGAGCTGACCGGGAATCATTTTGTGTAAAGCACAAGAAGCATGACGCGATACAGAACCAGTACATATTTTTGCGGGTACGTAAAACATAACGGTTCTTTATTCCTTTCATAACTTTTCAATACAACATTCTGAGATTAATAACAGTATTCATCTGTGGCATAATGTTTATGTTTTAGGTAAAGAAGTATCAGACTACTGGTATAGTGAAATCAAAGATCATACTTTTGGAACAGAGCCAAGAACTACGGGAACAGGTGCGTTAATTACAAACTTTCACATTGCTTTAGATATAAATTGACAACTTATAATTAATAAGTCCAGAGATTCATCGGTATTCGAAAGAATCAAGACCTGGCGTTTTAATGATCTTTCATTCAAACTCTTTTCTAAAAGAGAAGGGATCATAAAAGCCGTTTCCAGGACTGTACTATTCCAAAAAATATTAACAACTATTCAACTCACTTAAATTTATATGCATTTTGATAAATGATTTAATCTGGTCACATTTAAAGGTCGATTTTCGTTTGTGATTTTACCGATATTATTAACATGTTTATATCAACATACATGTATTACCAAAATGAGCAAAAGAAAAAATCAAATGACAATAAAAAGAAAGAAAAAAGTCTTTCTCAAATATTAGGATGAAAATAGTCTCATAAAATTCTTTATGTGCAAGATATTTCTTTCTGGCAAGCATCTCGTTGAATGATATCTCAAATCAAACCTTTTGGGGTTTTTTTTAAGAAAAGAAGCTTTTTAAATGTGCTAGAGCAAATAAATGAGACAAAATCAAAAAATGAAAATAGTGATATCTGACAGATTATAATGTTTTATGAACGCCAGGAGGTTTTTGTATAAAAGATTACCGCTACTTTGTGACTTATGTATTAATAAGGTCAAAAGAGAAGCGAAAGATACAAAACTCATTATTCGAAAATAAAACTGACAATGACATGGCAAACTAGAGGCTCTAAAGAGCCTGTGTCGCTCACCTTGGTCTATGTGAATATTAAACAAAGGAAGCAGATGGATTCATGACAAAATTGTGTTTTGGTGATGGTGATGTGTTTGTACATCTTACTTTTCTGAACATTCTTGCTACTTACAATTATCTCTATCTATAATGAACTTGGCCCAGTAGTTTCAGTGGAAAATGTTAGTTAAGATTTACAAATTTTATGAAAATTGTTAAAAATTGACTATAAAGGACAATAACTCCATAGGGGTCAATTGACAATTTCCGTCATGTTGACTTATTTGTAAATCTTACTTTGCTTAACATTATTGATGTTTACAGTTTATCTCTATCTATAATAATATTCAAGATAATAACAAAAAACAGCAAAATTTCCTTAAAATTGCCAATTCAGGGGCAGCAACCCAACAACAGGTTGTCAGATTCATCTGATAATTTCAGGGCAGATAGATCTTGACCTGATAAACAATTTTACCCGTCAAATTTGCTCTAAAGGCTGCGGTTTCAGAGTTATAAGCCAAAATCTACATTTCACCCCTATGTTCTATTTTTAGCCATGGCGGCCATCTTGGTTGGTTGGCCAGGTCACGGGACATAATTTTTAAGCTAATTACCCAAATGATGATTGTGGCCAAGTTTTGGTTTAATTTGGCCCAGTAGTTTCAGAGGAGAAGATTTTTGTAAAAGATAACTAAGATTTACAAAATGGTTAAAAATTGACTATAAAGGGCAGTAACTCCTAAAGAAATCAACAGACCATTTTGGTCTTTTTGACTTATTTGTAGATCTTACTTTGCTGAACATTTTTGCTGTTTACAGTTTATCTCTATCTATAATAATATTCAAGATAATAACAAAAAACAGCAAAATGTCCTTAAAATTACCAATTCAGGGGCAGCAACCTATCAACGGGTTGTCCAATTCATCTCAAAATTTCAGGGCAGATAGATCTTGACCTGATAAACAATTTTACCTATGACAGATTTGCTCTAAATGCTTTGGTTTTTTGAGTGATAAGCCAAAAACTGCATTTTACCCCTATGTTCTATTTTTAACCATGGCGGCCATCTTGGTTGGCTGGCCAGGTCACCGGACACATTTTTTTAACAAGATACCCCAATGATGATTGTGGTCAAGTTTGGTTTAATTTGGCCCAGTAGTTTCAGAGGAGAAGATTTTTGTAAAAGATGACCAAGATTTACGAAAAATGGTTAAAAATTGACTATAAAGGGCAATAACTCCTAAAGGGGTCAACAGACCATTTTAGTCCTGTTGACTTATTTGTAACGTAGATCTTACTTTACTGAACATTTTTGCTGTTTACAGTTTATCTCTATCTATGATAATATTCAAGATAATAACCAAAAACAGCAAAATTTCCATAAAATTACTAATTCAGGGGCAGCAACCTATCAACGGGTTGTCCAATTCATCTCAAAATTTGAGGGCAGATAGATGTTGACCTGACTAACAATTTTACCCTTGTCAGATTTGCTCTAAATGCTTTGGTTTTTGAGTTATAAGCCAAAAACTGCATTTTACCCCTATGTTCTATTTTTAGCCATGACGGCCATCTTGGTTGGTTGGCCGGGTCACCGGACACAATTTTTAAACTAGATACCCTAATAATGATTGTGGCGAAGTTTGGTAAAAATTGGCCCAGTAGTTTCAGAGGAGAAGATTTTTGTAAAAGCTAACGACGGACGACGACGACGGACGACGGACGACGTACGACGAACGACGGACGACGGACGACGGACGACGAACGACGGACGACGGACGACGAACGACGGACGCCGGACGCCAAGTGATGAGAAAATCTCACTTGGCCCTTTGAGCCAGGTCAGCTAAAAATGATCAGTATATCAAAACACAGCATGGAAAACCAAATGACTGAGCAACATGAGCACATGAAAAACCGAATATGATTTCAGGTGCACCTGAAGGGGAAGCAGATCCTGCTCAACATGTTGTAACTACACACCGTTTGTTCATGTAAGCAAATCATAGCATTCTGACTCTTGTTCGTGATCGATTTAATCATGGTATCGGAAATATGTTTGTATCAGGTTGTACTCGAATACAACTGGAATTTCCAGAATTTTACACTTATCTACATATTTTGAAAGGTTTCATTTTGTCCTGCAATATGCAGACACAGATGGCAGTCATAATAGTAAAAACCTTTGTCCCTTCTACCTTTTTTGATTACTTGGAAAAAAAAACACGATTCGATAATGAATCGGTATAATGCTTGTAGCCACTAAAACATTTTTTATTTACATTTATCAAACCGGTATTTATCAATGGGCTACTGCAAAACTGTTCATATTGTCTATACTCAGAGCGTAATGTTATACTGAAAGATATATTGTCGTATTTTGCAAGCAAAATGTAACCCGTAGTTATTTCGGAAAATCTGCCTTTTATTTAAACAGTCAGTTAAAAACATTAAAACATTATGAAAATATCAACGATGCCATGATTTAGAAATGCTAACTAAGTCCACGTTTGTCCTACAGTACAAAATTGCTCATTTGCAAATAAAGCGTTATACATATATTTTTTTTATTTAGGTCATTTCACACAAGTAGTATGGAAGGAAACGAAAGAAGTAGGGTTTGGTAAAGCCAAAAGTTCAGGAGGTCGCGTGTTTGTTGTTGGTAGTTACAGACCCGCAGGCAATATGGTCGGAAACTACAAAGACAACGTACCAGCTCCAAAGAAGTGAAGTGCTCTTTAATACCTCAAAAGGAACTAGTTTTTATGACAAAAAAAAAAGTTACATTCCAATATGTCGCAACTTCCTAATTATACATGCGAAAAAATCGTCAGATTTAATTTCTGGCATTCCAACTTCAACCCAATTAGAAACGCATTTTACTTAATAATGACTGT
Organism: Mytilus edulis; assembly: GCA_019925275.1. Lineage (NCBI taxonomy): Eukaryota > Metazoa > Mollusca > Bivalvia > Mytilida > Mytilidae > Mytilus > Mytilus edulis. Next base: position 78,373,945 of record CM034353.1, read on the forward strand.
GTTCTTATAAAACATTTTGAATGCAATTTTCAAATTGAATGATGTTTCCGTTGCATGTTTGAACTATGCGACATTTATCTTGTTTATCAAATTTTTAACCATATTTTGTCTTGATTCCAATGTACCCGTCAAAATGTCGAGAATTTGTACAGTTTATTTCAATTAAAATTGTATGTTTTATGCATGTATGAACGTACTTCATAGTTATACAAATCATGCGAAATTGATGACAATCCTAACACGTGTACGTGTTTCTGTATCAGATTTGTTTTTAGTATGTTTTTTTATTTTATTTTCGATGTTTATGTGCCATAGATATTATCAACCTACGAAACAGTGGTTAAATCGTTCCTGCTACGCTACATTGACAAAGCAAGGTCCTCTCTGTTTCCGAAATTGAGATATTACATGACTGATAGTTCAGTGTGAAAGTGCAAATTTATTACATATATTGAAATATATATAAAATAAAAAATCAATAAAAATCAATAATAATCACATTTATTTACTTTCTTGAAATCGTTTTGAACCAATCAGACTATGAATACTTCACTGCTCTAGGTTATATATTATAATAGAACCGACAATGGGCATTTTAGAGAAATTACAAGAGCGATTATCATAAAAAAGGACATTTTCAAGGGCATCAAAGTTTAGGAACTTTGAGCGCCGAGAACATTTGGAAGAAAATTTAAAAAAGCATATGCATCTTCAAAGTTCATCCAAGTCACAATTTGTAGAGGTTAGCCATTATAAGTTAAAGTAAGGTCTCCATGCAACATGGAGCCTCGGCTTACACCGAAGAGAAAGACACAAAGGCCGCAAAAATGACAAGTGTAAATCTTACTGAATTAAAAAAACACCCGAAAACTAGAAACACTTATTAACACATACGACAAACGATATATGAATAAAAGAATAAAAAAAAAAACTTATTTAGCTACTTGTGTAATCCCAATACAAAATATATCATTTGACAAGGATTTTGGCGAATCACAAGTCCTTCGTGGCTTCAATGAACATTACTAGTCTATAGAACAGCAATCGAGGGACCTACATTTGTACCTTGTTTGTATTGGATACCTAAGCTTCACAAAATTCCGTATACACAACGGTTCATTGCTGG